>JAOXYD010000002.1:19724956-19736388 GCA_028565735.1 Pinacopodium congolense | reverse complement strand
TCAAAAATATTCTCACACAAGTAAATTGTTTAAAGTGCATAGAGGAAATTTAAATAATATTTATTATAATAATCATAAGAGCCACCAAAATAATGATTTTCTATCTTTTTCCTTCAAAAAAATCACGCTGAGATATCTGCACTTGCAATGATTCAATTCAATGATCAAGACTGTTATTTAAAACCATGATGCAAACGTAAGCTTAAGATATTCCCTAAGGCACAAACCATATAAAGCTACATACACTTTTTACGTGCTTCATTCTGGTGTAATTTACATTTAAATAAAGCATCAACTAGATGTAGTTACATTGCCCCGCCTCATAAAAACATTCATTTATCTAAACAAAGTAATTCCTATAATTCGTTTCAGTGAAAGGACAAACCTACCAAATTGCATGATCTACCTGCTGTACTGACTAACAAGAAGAGCCATATCAGAATTTCCATCACTACAATATGACGCACGCAGTTTGCAAGAAGATGATCAAAGAAAAGAAAAGCTCTGAAGCTAATAGAAATTGCAATAAACAAAAGAAGACAGGCAAACAGTGGAGTTGATCTCAATGAATTTAAAATCGTTGCTTTCAAGGATACAAGACTCGGGAATTGTTGCGTATAAACAGCCCTGAGATTTGTTACGTAAAAGGGCAAATTTTATAATGGACAGATCGAATTAACTTAATTATAATAAGCAAATTGAGTACTTCAACCTTAATTTGTCATAAGTGAAACTACTTGTACAAGCTTCTGGAGTAAAGACAGGCAACATCAATGATCGATTTCAGTGAAATAAAACGTATGAGCTTCACCGATCCCGTGTCAGACAAAGAAAGAGAAATATACATGACTAACATCAACCAAGTTGAGCAAGCAATCGAAAACAAATTAATCAATTCACAAATTAATCAAAACAAAAGAGATTTCTAAGAAAAGTCCAGGAGATACATTATACTCGCATAATAAAGCAGTAATAATGAAAAAGCACGTTTGTGTTATAGAATCTGCCATCCGAGGTAAAGCATGTGCTTTCCTCTCGTCCTCACTTGAAAAGTAAGAACAGATTAAAAGGAAAAGAGAACCGAAAAGAAGATCGAAAAACATTACTTTTTCTTCGAAGAAGGAGAGCCAATGGTTGGAGCTTGAACAGAGTGGCGGTCCAAGATTTCAGGAGGTGCTTGGGACAAACTTGTGACTTTGTTATGTGTTTTCGTTTTTTCCTATACTATAGAAGAAAAAGTAACAAAGTAGTAAACCAATGAAAGGAAAGAAGCAGCAGCCGAATTGTAGGACAAGGAAAGTTCGAAGAAATTGAGCATGTTTAGCATGGTGGGTGTGAGTTGCGTTGGCGGAGAATGGCGGTTGGGGTAAATGAAAAGGAGAAACCTCGTACCGTGTATTTAAAGACAGTTTTATCCCCTATTGTACAAGTTCATCAACCTTTTTCGTTACGTTAGAATGGGGGCAGTAATGGACCTTGAAAATCGTTGAGGGTTGATCGTGAATACAGACATAAATCCCAGAGCCATTAGGGTTTAAGGATATGAAGTGTTACACATGTGTTGGTGGAGCCCGCAAACATATGGGCCGTTGGATTGATCGGGCTGTCGTTAGCTGGCATCACGAGTAAGAATTTGGAAGCAGCCGTGCTCGAATGAACGATTAATTGGTAAGCAATACCAATAGAGAGCGAGGAGGTCACATGGTCGCACGACAACTCCGAGGAATGTGGAAGAAGGAAGAGTAAAAAGGTTTATTAGAAGACAAATGTCGGCCAAGGTTTCGAGTCAAAGGGCAAAATGTTCAACGGCAACATATTTGCTCACGTGTCAAAAGTAATATCAGTAACATATTAAATATGTTTTTTATTTTGTAATGTTACATATGGTGTCTCAGTTAATAATAGAATTTAGTTACAATAAATTATTATTCTTCTAGAAAATTTTAGTACATATAACTTTGACATAACTATTTTTTACAAGTTTTAAGAATAACTTAATGCACGTTAAAGAAATTTTTAATCTTTAACAATTTTTAAAAGGGTTAATGAAAAATTATAAAAAATAGAAAATAAATTTTGTAAGGTGTCCTAATAAATATTTTAAACAAGATAATTGTCAAAAAGAGGAAGCTTCGTCCTCATCTAGGGTTGTTGCAGCCAATTGCACTTCATTTGCTAATTAAGGTTTATACCTTGTCTTTTATACTTGAGTTTGCTGAGCATTTTTGGGTTTATGCCTCTAACAGGCATGAGCTATAGATTTTGGGCTCTTCTATTGATTAAACCTGCTCCCTTGCTTTAGAGACAAATTAGATGGATAAGGCTCAATCTAATTCAAGCCCAACTCTCTCTTGCTTAGTGATTCTTCAATCCATTGTAAAGTCCTTCTAAATGTTTTTTTTTATTTTGTTACACGGTTGTATTATGCCTATTTAAAGGCATTTGTTCATTAATAAAACATATGTGAAGCCAAACACCATATTCTTCTCTTTATTTTTACATGATATTAGAGCACACCTTTTTTAAGCCTTAATAGCGTTCTTTTTCTACTTCCATCACACCTTTTGATTTTAAGTGTTTCTTTTATTGTTTTCTCTGCTTTTACAACTCTTTTTTTTTTTCCTCTACCCATTTCCTCGATCGAGTGCTCTTTTTTCTCTTAATTTTAACATGTAAGGAGAACTGTCATATGCCAGAATCACCAGTATCTAAAACCAAGGCCATAAACACCCTGCAAATCAAAATCAAAACTAGATTTAAACCAATGCTAGACCAGAAGACCTTATAGCCTCACCTTACTATCTACATCCTAATGAAAACCCATTCCTTATTTTAGTGTCCTCTTTATTGACTGAACTCAATTATCATTCATAGTCTAGGTCAATGAAAATGACTTTGCTATCTAAAAACAAATTAAAATTCATTAATGGCAACATCATTATGCCAAACAAAAATGAACCTATTTATGCATATTGAGAACGATGTAATACGATGACTTTATCATTACTGACGCACTTTGTAAGTGAATCTATAGCGCAAAGTATAATCTAGCTTGATTCTACAATTGATGTCTAGAAGGACCTACATAACATATTTTTTTAGGCAAATTCTTTCCTCATTTTGGATCTTAAGAGGAAATCTATTCAAACAAGGAAATCTCTCGATATCTAACTACTACACACGTTTAAAGATGCTATGGGATGAATTTTTTAACCTAAGGTCAATGCTTAAGTGTAGGTACCAACCACAATGTACTTGTGATGTTCTACTTATCACCAAATCATACCAAAAGAGTAATTGTGTCATACGATTTCTAAAGGGCCTTAATGACTCCTATGCTATGGTAACATCTCAAATTATGTTGATAGAGCCTTTACCTAACATAAAGAAGGTTCTCTTTATGGTAAGACAACATAAGAGACAACTGATTTCTTCTTACCTACGCATTACCTCCCATTCCACTACATATGAACTCTAAGCTTTCTATACTAAAACAGATTCAAAAAAACATTCTAATTAACCAAAAAAACCATATACAATTATTGTAGTTACCAAGGACATGTAGAAGATAAGTGCTATAGGAAACATTGCTTCCCTCCTAACTTTGTAGGTAACAACAATTCAAATACTTACTAGCCAAGAGATAGTCTTAGGTCTAAGTTCAGAGCTGCCAATCAAGTTGAAATACACCTTGATCAAACCTCGATGGCATACACACCTCCTCAGAAGTTCAAAAGTAGAGCCCCCATGCTAGTCATAGCTACAACTTGACCCTAGAAGAGTTGATGAATTAAGGGTTGGTTCCACCTTTATTTTGATGATGACAAATTGTTTCTACTAATATGTTTGTAAAGTTTGCTGTAATTGTTTAGTATTGGAAGTGTATGTGATGAATAAGTAATTAAGTTGGTAATTCAGTAAAATTTGTATGACTTATGTAAGTCATGAAATAAAGTTTTTAGATAAAGATTATGTAAATTGAAGACGTATGAATTTATTAAGTATGTAGATAAAGTGAATGAAATTGTTTAGATTATTATGTTAAGGAAATTTGGTAAACTAAATTAATTAATTGTGTTAAGTTTGTATAATTGTATAAAATGTGTTAAGATTTGATTAGTATTGTTTTGTTTGTGTTAAAATACGTTGAATTGGGTTAATATCTGAATGGAATTGGTTTTGCATGGATTGATTAATGATTGTATAAAGTTTAGAAGCTAGATTGTTAAACAAGCTCAGTTGAGATCTTAAATCTGTATGACTGATTTGGGAAAGGACATAAGTATACCTATAGAGATCCAAATACTATGAAATTGCACATACTGTTAGAACAATGTGTCAAGAAGCTACCTTCCAAATTTCACGTCAATTGGATGAAGAATGAAGAAGATATGACAAAAATAGCAAATGGTGATGCAAGTTAACAGCACAGATATCAGTCAACTGAATGAGTTTGTGCAAGGCATTGATTGATCAAATGATGACATTGTTTGACCGAATGAAGCGAAGTTAGACCAAATCAAGCAATAGGTCGATGGAATGAGACCATTGATCAAACATAAAGATTATGTAACGGTAACTCTATAACAGGCAGATTTTCAATAGGTATATTATTAAATGAGAAGAACATTGAAGTAATGGCTAATTGGCCTTGTGAAGAGTATAAATAGGTGTGTTGAGTGTTGTTTAAGTATAAAATAAGGATATAAAGTATTTATACATTATTGTTTAGTGCTCTTGAGTGTTATATGAGGTATTGATGAAGTTGTGATTAGATATTTTTGTGTGGTTATTCCTGAGCCTTGAAAAAGAAGAGTGTGAGGTTCTCCTTTAGCCTTAGAAAATGAAGTATTGTAAGTTTATTCTTAAACCTTAGAAATAGGAGAGTAAAAGGTTATTCTTGAGCCTGTAAAAAGGATTGTATTGTGAATTCTTGTTAATTGCAATAAAAACAAAATCTCAACGATAGTGTTGGGGACTAGGTGTAGGGCAAGTGGATTGTGCCAAATCAGAATAAATCATTTGTGTCTCTTCTTCCCTTTCTCTTTTATTTTTATGTATTTAATTTAGTTGTTTAATTTATTATTGTTATTTAATTTGTATAATTAAATTATTACTTATCTTCCGCTTTTAATTGAAATTAGTAAAAAGACTTAGGTTGATAATATTGAAAAGAATTTTTAAGAACCGAATTCACCCCCCTCTTAGGTGCCATATAGGGCTAACAAGAGGATTACCAACTGAAGGAGTTACTTCGTAAAGAAAAAGAACTTATGATTAGCCTTGAATTTATGCCATCATTTAATACTCTTATCAAAGGTACCAGAGGTACACTCTTACTTGCCAAACAATCTTTTCTCCATCCTTCTGGATCTTAAACTCAAGTGCCATGGATCACATTATATGCAATTTAGAACTCTTTTCTAATTATACAAAAGTCCGCAACTTAATAATGAGGCTCCCTAGTGGTCAATAAGTATCTGTTACACATATTAGAACAGTTCATATTTCTTGTCTTATGTTGACTAACACTATTTATGTCCTCATTTTTCTTTTAACCTCATTTCTATTAGCCAACTTACACACTCTTCACATTGTAAACTAACCTTTACCAATGACTTTTGTTATTTCTAAGAAATCACAACCTTGAAGATGATTGGTTTTGCTAAGCAATTTGATGGGCTCTATTACTGAAGACCTTTACATCAAGTCAACATTATCTCCTCTCACCCAAGCTACATTTGGCACCACAAACTAGGACAACTTTCTAATTATAGAATCAAGTTTTTACCTAGTATAGACTCATTTATTCCCTTTTGACATGTTACTCAATGCAATATTTGTCATTTTTCAAAATAGAAAGGTTTACCTTTAAATTTGAGTACCTTAATTGCTTCCTCTTATTTTAATATTATTCATGTTGACATATGGGGATCCTATCACATTGCATCTAGTCACAGACGCAAATTCTTCTAGACCATAGTTGATAATCATAGTCGTATGATCTTAACACATTTAATGAAGCACAAATCAAAAACAAGGGAGCTAATAAAAAAATTATTTGTCTATATCAAAAGACAGTTTGCACCAAAGAAAAAAGTATTCAAAGTGACCAGAGGGTTAAATTTTTCATGACAATTTTTTTCTAAAAATTAAATTCTACATGAAACCACATGCATTAAGATGCCACAACAAAATGGAAGGGTAGAAAGAAAACACCAACATATCCTATGTATGGTAAGAGTACTAAAAATGTAAGCCAACCTTCCCACAAAATACTAGTCAGAATGCATTGTCTCATAAATCACCTTATTTTATTTTATTTTGGCAGTGATCCTAACCTTTCTCACCTCAAAGTGTTTAATTGTTTGTATTTTTCAATAACTAAAGAAGTAAATAAGGGCAAACTAAACACTAGGGTAAGAAAATATGTGTTTCTTAGTTTTTCAACAAGAACCAAAGGTTATAAACTACTGGACTTGGATACAAGAAAGATTTTCCTATCCAAAGATGTTCTTTTTGATGAGGACATTTTTTCCTTTCAACATTTACCATCTACTGACTCCCCTATTCTTAGTCCGGTATTACCCTCACCTATAAACTCACGTTCCTATAAGCACATGCACTCTTTTGCTACACCAAATGAACCTTCCCGTCTTCCTTCTCACCCTCCTCATCTTATAACACATCACCAATATCATCTCTATCCTCACCTCAACCATGACACTCGACTAGGTTTTGCATAATTGCAGGTGTTTTTGGTGACCTTAATGTATAATATCAAGTTTTTAATGTTGTTGTTTATGGATAGTCATGTGAATTTGTAATAATTTATAAGTTACTAATTGAAACATTTATATATGCTTAAATAAAGTGAGTAAAAACGTTCACTCTGTTGGCTTCATATCAATAAAAAGGTTAAAGTTCATAAGTGAACCTAGTGGTCATTTGCAATTGTGAGCTAACTGAGTAATTGGGGGTGTTCGCGATAAAATGTTCACCTTCACATCAAAAGGCTGGATAATATTACAAACAAACTCAAAAGTAT
This sequence comes from Pinacopodium congolense, assembly GCA_028565735.1. Classification (NCBI taxonomy): domain Eukaryota; kingdom Viridiplantae; phylum Streptophyta; class Magnoliopsida; order Malpighiales; family Erythroxylaceae; genus Pinacopodium; species Pinacopodium congolense. The sequence continues at coordinate 19,729,340 of JAOXYD010000002.1, read as the reverse complement.
AACTGAGATGAGTAATTGAGGGACATTTACAACAAAATGTTTGCTCTCACGTTAAAATACATAGTGAACCCCTAAATTTTTTCTTTAAGTTGAAATTTAAGTTATGCTTTGTGGTTATTGCTATATCCTTGAATAATTTTGCATGATGATCCATATGAAGTAACTTAGATGCTTGATATTATACATTAAAGGTTACCTATTTACTAATAGTGTAATTGTGTGTGATAACAAGTTTTTTTCATAAAAGAATTATGATATATGAGTTAAATCAAAAGTATTGATTGATAGTTATTTTTCCTTAATTAATTTTAAACTCTTGATTGATTTTGTTTTGAGTGGATGTTTATTTTGTTACTTGAGGACAAGTAACAGTTCAAGTGTTTTGATGGCACCTTAATTATACAATTTTTAGGCATGATTCATAATGATTATATTAGGCTTGAGATATAATTCCATATGATTTAAGTGGATATTTAAGTAATTATTTAATAAGATGTTACTTAAGTTACTATGAATGATTGTTCATATTGTACAAAATTTGGTAAATATTTTGAGGCACTTTTGGAGCTAGAAGAGGTGTGGGATTAATTTGAGGACTTAAAGTATCATGTGATGAAATTCTACCCAAAATTAGTGTTTGTTTGTGGGTCTCTTGTGGTTCTCTTAATACATTATTAATGGATTCTCATATGACCTTGAAAATTATTGTGGAACTTCATAACATGATGCTCTAAGTCTTTAAATTAATCCCACACCTCTTCGAGCTCTAAACGTGCTTTAAAATGTTTATTAAGTTCTGTAAAACATGAACAATCATCTACATCAACTTAAGCAACATCTTATTCAACAATTACTTAAATATCCACCTAAATCACACGGAATTACCTCTCAAGCCTAAGATAATAATTATTAATCATGCCAAAATAATGTCTAATTAAGGTGCCATCAAGATTCCCATCCTTCTTCAAAGTATCAGGTTAAGAATCCTTTTACACAAGAGTAAGAAGAGGCCCATTATGTGGGCAATTACAATAGATAGAGAGGGGACCCATATTATAGCATCTATAGTATAGGATGGAAAAATCATCCTAACTTCTCTTGGAGCAACAATTAGATGGAAAAATCACAACCATCTACTATTCAAAGAGCGGTCATCGTCAGGTTTCAAGGCTTTTACTTCCATACTACTAGAGAAATCTAACTTTGAAAAGCTACTCATGAAGTACATTTCCAATACTGAGGTTCGAATGCAAAATCAAGAAGCCTTTGTCAGAAATCTTGAAATCCACATGAGCTAGATTGTGAGCCTATTGAAGAAAAGGACTCCAAGTTCATTGCCTAGCACCACTGAGACCAACTCAATAGAGCATGCAAAGACAACCTCACTTCAGAGCGGTAAACATCTTAAGGGAGCTAAAGAGAAGTAGAAGGATGAAGAAGTAGAGAAGATTGAAGAAAAAGATAGGCAAGAAGTAAGCAATGAGCAAAATTAAGAACTAGCTATAAAGGAGGATCATCCCAGGTTGTTTGCTTATCCTATTACTAATCTAGTAAAATCTAGGATTGCTTATCCTCATAGAGTAAAAGGTAAATAATTAGATAATAATTTTGGTAAATTCCTTAAAATTTTTAAGATAATTCATATTAACATTCCCTTTACTGAGGATATAGTACAAATGTCTTTTTATATTAAGTTATTAAATGAAATCTTGTCTAAAAAGAGGAGGTTTAAGGAGTATACGATAGTGGAGCTAAATGAGGAGTATTTAGTTTTTTTAAAAGAAGTTACCACAAAAGCTTAAAGATCTAGAGAGTTATATTATTCCTTGTACTATTGGTTATTTGCATATCGATAGAGTTTTGATGGATTTGGGTGCGATCATTAACTTGATGGTTCTTTCTATTTTCAAGAAGCTTAGATTAACGGAGCTCAAAGCCACCACACTTTCAATCTAATAAACAAATAGATCCATCACATACCCGAGAAAAGTCATCAAGGACGTGGTTATGAAGGTAGAAAATTTTATGTTTTTAGTGGACTTCTTAATCCTTGATATAGAGAAGATTGAGATATCTCCATCATTCTTGAGAGACCTTTTATGACTACAACGAGGACCATCATTGACGTATAGTGTGAAAAGCTCATCCTAAAGCTTCAAGATCAAGAGATAATGTTTAATGAATTTGATACTATAAGACATCTTACCACTCTTGGCTCTCATAATTTCATTGATATACACTCTCCTGATACTAATCATTATTCTTTTATTTGTATAAGAATGTTGGAAGAAGAGCTGTAAGGAGTATTTGAAGGCTTAGGTGAGAGGACTTTCATGAGGATTTAGGAGCATGAGAAGCCAGTGTAGAATAAGCTTATTGGACATAGTATTGGGCTTATGATCCTCTCTAGAGACCAATCAAGCCATCACCCAAACCATTGATTGAGGAGCCTCCGACTCTTGAACTCAAACCTTTGCCTACTCATTTAAAATACAAAATTTTAAACCCACTTAAGTACTTATTATTTATTATTTCTTCTTATTTGATAGTTATTATAGAGGAGAAATTTTTAAGTGTATTTCGAGACTAGAAGTAAGCCATTGGATGGACTATTGCAGACATTAAGGGTATTATCCCTTCTTTTGGCATATATCACATCTTTATAAAGGATGGAGGCAAGGCGTTGGTACAACTCTTGAGACGATGCAACCCATATATAAAGGACTTGGTTAAGCATAGGTAGTGAAGCTTCTAGAAGTAGGTATTATCTATCATATCTCTTATTTTGCTTGGGTGAGTCCTATATAAATGGTGCCTAAAGGAGACATAACTATTATGTAAAATAAAAAGCATGAATTGGTAGCCATGAGAAAAGTAATTGGGTGGAGAATATGCATAGATTATAGGAAATTGAATTATGCCACTCAAAAAAATTACTTTCCTTTACCTTATATTGATCATATGATTGAGAAGTTAAATAGACATAGTTTTATTACTCTTTATATGGATATTCTAGTTATTTTTAGATTTCAGTAACCTCAAAAGATCAGGAAAAAATAACTTTTACATGTCCTTATAGTAAATTTACATATAGCTGTATGTTGTTTGGTTTATGTAATGCTCCAGCTACATTTTAAAGATGCATGATGGCTATTTTCTCCAACATACTTGAAACTTGTATTAAGATATTTATGGATGACCTCTCTATTTTTAATACTTCATTTGATGCATGCTTAGATAACCTAAAGAAAGTCTTAACCAAATGTGAAAAAACTCATTTATTTTTTAATTGAAAAAAAATGTCATTTCATGGTCTAGAGTGCATTATTCTAAGTCATAAGATATCTAGTAAGGGCATAGGTATAGACTCAACTAAGATTAATATCCTTAAGAAACTTCCTCTACCAAGACATGTTAAATCTATTAGGAGTTTCTTAGGTTACGCTAGTTTTTTAACATTGTTTCATTAAGGATTTTTTGAAAATTACTAAATCTTGAATTAAGTTGCTTGAAAATAATGATGAGTTTAACTTCAATGATGATTACATGACATCTTTTCATTTATTAAAGGAAAAACTTATGACTACTCTTATACTTGTATCGCCTAATTGATCTCTCTCATTTGAACTAATGTATGATGTAAATGATTTTGCAGTAGGAACTGTATTACGCTAGAGACAAGGTCAGCTATTTCACCCTATTTATTATGCAAATAAGACCTTGAACAATGTAAAATGCTACTATATTATCACAGAAAAAGAAATATTGGAGGTTGTGTTTACTTTTAATAAGTTTAGTTTTCATTTGGTTTTGTCTAAAGTTTCGTTTATACTGACCATATAGCTTTAAATTAATTGATGACAAAATCAGATACAAAACCAAAACTTATTTATTGGGTTCTACTTCTGTAGGAATTTGATATCGAGTTGAAGAATAAGAAGGGGTGGAGATCTTTAAAGCTGATCACTTATTGAGGCTAGATGAAGTTACCAAGGAGAGCATGACTAACAAGGACATCAAGGAGACTTTTCCTAATAAGCATCTTATGACTATGATAGCCACTCCCTAGCTTGTCGATTATGATAATTATCTTGCTTGTAATATCCTTCCTCCTAACTTTCTTTATTCTCAAAAGAATAAATTCTTATTAGAGGTAAAACACTATTTATAAGATAGCCATTTATTTTATAAGATTTGTGTAGATGAGATAGTTAAGCATTGCATTTAAAGAGAAAATGTCCTCTATTTTATATCATTGTCATTTTAAAGAGGCTGGGGGAAATTATTAGGTATCTAGGACAGCACATAAGGTCCTATATTTTGGTTTTTATTAGTCCATCTTATTTAGGAATGCGTATGCATTTTTCAAGTCTTGTGATAAATG
>JAOXYD010000002.1:19710061-19720928 GCA_028565735.1 Pinacopodium congolense | reverse complement strand
CTGACTCTAATCTGATAATTGTATTATGTATATGTGTTTTACATGTGCTCCCATTTTAATTTGATATAAAATGTCTGATACTGTGTGATTCCCAACCATAGGTTGGATGCCAGACTTAGGTCCGATGATTATGAAAATACAAACTGTATGTATGTTCTGCTTGATTGATTGATTGCTTGTATGATCTGTAATGTGTTTCTTTGCATTTATGAAATGCATGATTACATTAATGGCGTTGTGACTGAGGTGACTAGGCTAGCCGCAATTTGGTGTGGGGTTTATGCCCGTGGTTGGAACGAGCCTCAAGCTCAGATATGTGTGGACTCGCTTTCCACTACGAATTGGGGTCAATACCCGAAGAATGAGCCCAATATCAGCTACTGATATGGGACAGTAAATGGCATAAAGTCACAATAAAAGAAAAAGAAAACCGAGTCTCATGTTCATTTGTAATTGTCTTCTCGCATGATAGAATACCATTGTATAATCATTCTTTGATATGCTAAACACATGAAAAACATGATATTAATTGTGATGATTATGTGATTTATTTTGTGTTATATGTTAGAGTGAGCACATCGATGATGGCCACTCACTGAGTTTTCCCTGAAAACTTACACCACTCACCATTTCAGGTCGGAGGGAACTCGACTCCTAGACTAGTACAGTGTAGAGAAAGTAAGAGCTGCGTACTTACAGACTTATTATGGCTTAGAGGTTGGTCAACTGACGTCTCAAAGAGTCTAGATAACATGTTTTTGTTCTATTTGCTGCTTAGTATATGATGATGTATAAATGGAATTTGTTTGACTGAAATATGAGTTTTGGTGTCTATGTTGTGTCTATGTTCCTTCTGATTATGTTGTAAGATACCTACTGTAATTGCTCTAGCGTGCCACCCTTGTAGGGTATTTACTCGGATGCTACATACAAACACATTCAAAACTATCCTGACTAAGGTCTTGAAGCTTGCTCAATGCTTGTTCTTTTGTTCCTTTGCAATTTGGCCTCTAAGCTTAACATTTCCATATTGAATTCATCATGAAATACTCCTGTCTTTGAATTTTACAACATATACTTAAATCATTAATAAGTAATCATGTTTTGTTATCATTAAAACCAAGATTAGAGCCTCTCTTGATTGAACAATTTTTAATTTTTAATTTATGTTTTACTCGGTTCATTTTGGTATTCTTAAAGAGCTCACTTATGTATAATTGCATACATGATATAGAATATACATGTGGGTTGCATAATCAAAGGTAATTTGTTATAAATGTTTTTAAATAATCCTCTTCATAAGTTAAAATATTTTGAGGAAATATTTTAAATGTGTATGTGAGTTGTGAAAAGTTTATAAAGTGTTTGAGGTTGATTTGGATTAATTTGGAATGTGTTTGAAGTATTTAAATCATTCAAAGCCAGCTTAAAGAGTGACTGGTCGACTAGTGGTGGTCGACCAATGAGTAGTCAATCATAGGTTTTGAACTAGTCGAGCAATATGTCACTTGCTCTTCGACTTATAGACCAATGTAAGTACTAATTGACTAGTCGTGATGAGATTTGGCTCCAACGAACATATATGCAATAGTAATATGAAATAATTGAAAATATACATTGAGAAATGGCTATTAGGCATTAAAAACACTATAAATAAATGTTTTGTGAGTGTGTTTATTATCAAACAAGAGCTAGAACAGTCATTTAAGTGATTTGAGCTTTATGAGCTTAGTTTTGAGTTACTTTTATGAAGGTTTTATGAGCATAACTCTTTATACATTCAAGTGTTTAGTGGGCCTCTTTATAGACCTTTATGAGATTAATTGAAACACTTTCTAAATGTATTTTTGTGAGGTTGAAAGGAAGAGAGCTATTGAAATTGTGAAAGTTATCCTTAAACCTTAAAAAAGGATTATTAAAGCCAACTTATATTTGTTTTGTTAGTGAAATACCCAACAAGAAATTAGGGAGTGGAGTAAGAGAAAGAGGTTACCTCTAAACAATATAAATTCACTTGTATTTTTCTCTTCCTTACTTTTTTACTTTCAAGTATTAAATTACCTATTATTTATATTATTCTTATAACTATTAATATTGTTTATTAAATTATTTAATTGGCTCCCACATATTTGATTAGAGAATTTGATGAATTTAGAACCATTAACTTAGAAATTTTTAGAAATCCTAGTTCATCCCTCCTAAGTACCAAATAGGACGAACAAACTAGGCAATATCATTAGTCAATCAATTACTATTTAACTAGTCTAGCCATATTGGTTGGCCAGTTTTCATTGAAAACATCTATCAGTTGATCACTAACCCTAATACTGGTTGATCAATCTCTTTAGAAATTAGTTTTTAACACGTTTAACACTTTTTAACATATCAAAACTTCCCTAAAATACATTCAAACTACAATCTTTTTTTTCACAAATCTTAACTTACACACACTTCAAACAAGTTCTCTAAAAGATGTTAATGTATCAAAATGATTTTGTTAAAACTCTCCTAAAATATTTTATCTTGATTATACAACCTATATGCAAATTATCTATGTATGGATGCTTATGATAAGTTAGGCTTTTAAACACTTTAGAAAGATTAAGATAAGACTTATAATAAAGATTACAAAGAATAACCTATTCAATTTTATTATCTTGATCCATGATTCTTCAACTCTTAAGACTTCATGCATCATCATTTTTGCTCCAATAGCCCTAATTTGCATGTTTCAACACCTTTTCTCAATCTTATTTTTCCAATACGATAAGAATAATAAAATCATTAGTAGTAAAATTGTTTTATCATCATTAAAACTTAAGTACAACATTTCTTGGTTTAATAGAATGTGTTATTATTTTGATTTGAATTTAATGATGAATTTTATTAAAATAATTTATTATAAATTGAGTAAAATATTTCAAAATAAAAAATGTTTTTTAATAATTTTAGATTGTAAAATTTTGAAAATAAGTAAAACAATAAAGAGATGTGTATCTTTTCTTTATGAATCCTTTGATTTGAATGTAAAAAAAATTTAAGGCTCACTTTCCTCCACTTTATTGATTCGAAGATAAAATTCTTCACAAAGAAACACTAAAGTCAATCAATCGACAAGGAAATGAGGATTATATTCTATGTAGATTGATAATCAACAGCACTTGCACACAAGTAAAAACAAAGAATATGTAAATACGTATCTTTAATTTCGGTAGTCATTGGATAGTGATTATAATATAATACTCTTTTTGTTAACCATGGAAATCAAATTAAGAGTAACAGCGCTAAAGAGTCCATAGAAAGCTACATCATAAAGAAGTGAATAAAATGACAAGCACCAACAAAAGAAAGAAAGAAAGGGTAATCAGAGCCTAAAACAAGAAAAACAGAAGCTAATATGTTAATTTTAGGACACCATTTAAAACGACATTAATTCAATAGGTCCTACTTCAGACATTTCAATTTTGGTCATTATAGTACAATCGTTGGTTAATGCGTTTGGCAACTGTGATTTACCTTGACTAAACCACATTCCAGTTTAGCAACACATGAATTGATTTCGATTCCTACTTAAAAGACTAAAATTAATTTCATGCAAAAATTCATGAATTCAATAGATAAGGATCATCTTGAAAAGAGTGGTCTCGCTAGAATTAGGATTACAGAGTGCAGTACCCCATGGAGTAGTTGAAAACCAAGATGTTACATTTTTGTTAATGTTTGTTTAACTTTTTTGGTATTTTATTCTTTCACAGTCGATGTAAACCAAAGTTGAAAAAATTTAAGGGAAGAGAAGTAACATAATTGCATTTAAAAAATGAAACGAACTTGAGAGAATGATGACTTTCATGTTTCCCGAAAATACATCAACACTAACACATTAATAAGAAAAAAGATTGCAAGGAATCATCAAAACATACCAAATAAATTACACTTAAACGACAAGTAAAAAGTATCATTTTAATTTTAAAATTTTTTATTAATATTTATTTTAGATCTTAACATTTTATACTATTTAGGAAAGATCCTAATATTTCAGAAATTTTAAAAAAATGTTAATATTTTTTAAATGTTTTAAAATAATATTAATTATTTTTACAGTCAAATGTAATGTTAAATGTGCTAAGTATCCAATGCCATTGGTTTTAAAAAGGAATCAACTAGAGAGTAAGTCATAACTAAAAAATAATATTTTGATATTATTATTATTATAAGTTCAGCAAATTATGTATGTCCAAGATTTACCGGTCAGTTTTTCGCCTTTAAAAAGTAAAGATCCCACAGCAACTTTGTCTGACTATCTTGATGCGAGTCTCTCTCTGTTTCTCCCTCTCTTCGTCTGTCTCTAAAAATAGACTTATACCCAGACGGATAGCTCTCTTGGCCTCTTCTGTAGCTTGTTTAGCTAGGAAAGAGGTGACTAATTGAGAATTCGTCGGTGATTTAGTTTAAGAGAGTAGTTGAGCGACTTGAACGGTGTGACGCCTTGTTAGGTGATAAATAATATCAAACGAAACAGCAAATAAAACAATTGCTAATGGTAGTGTAATTGAAAAGCTTCAACCGTCCATTCCATCTGGTTGGGGAAAATTGTAGAAAGTACTTTAAATGGAAAAGCTCAACTGTAAAATGTGTTTTTTGTTAAAGAAATGCTAAAGATTATACAAATGTAGTAAAGATGATTGTAGCATTAGAGTATTCCCATTTGTTCACGTCTTAAAGGCAATGCTCATCAAAGTCTGATCCTAAAACGGTTGGAAATTGAAGCGATTGAAACTTATGGAAATGAAAACAAAAATATAACTGTAACATCATTTTGTCATCATCTAAGTTTTGCTCTGGTTTGAGGAGAAAAAAAAAAAAAAGATAACGCAAACAAAAAATTCTGTGATATTTTGCATTGAAAATGGAAAGTATTCCATTAAGACACTTTGATGTAGCTATTTTCTGAAAAAAAAAATGATACTTAAATTATTTATACTCGTTTGGTTTCGTAGCTACTCTTGTATACTCATTTTATTAAAAAAGCAATAAGTTTGTATAATCTTTTTATCTAACTAAACTTACTAATTTAAAGATTACAAATTCGACTGGATTACTACATATTTAAAAATCTCACATTGGAGTTGTTGTTGAAGGTTACTGGAGTTGCAGTTGAAGGTTACTCCTTGTTGTAAGGAGTGTTTGGTATTTTTCTGTTCATGTTTTCAAAATCACAAAAAAAATTAAAAACATTTCTTTAACAAAAACGCATTTGATATTTAAACTTTCCATTTGCAGTACTTACCACAATTTTCTCCAACCAGATGGAATAGACAATTGAAACTTTTCAATTACACTACCATTAAGAATTGTTTTATATGCAGTTTCGTTTGATATTGTTTATCACTTAAGAAGATGTCACTCCATTCAAGTCGCTCAGCTTCTCTTCCAAACCAAATCGTCGGCCAATGCGCAATCAGTCAAGAAGAGGACAAGTTGAGGAAGAGAAATAAAAAGCTTAAGGTTATTTTCTCACGAGTGGACTCTGAACAACTCGTCAAATAATAAAATTAGCTTTAATAAGAAAATTATTAAATGGAATGAGGATTCACCCATTTCTACTTTTGGTTAGGTCTTAGATGTTCCATAACTGAATAATTAGTAAATTTGTCCAATGAGTGAAAACTGGTATAAAAAAGTTATTTTTTAGTATGGATATAAATATGGAGTTTTGCATAGGCAAAGATCAACTCAAGTTGTGTACAATTTCTATTTTAGCATTTAAAAACAAATATTCAGTTTGTATTCCGGCAAATATGAATCTGTCAACTCCAATTTGCTAGAAATAAAAGGCCTACGGTTACTTTCTCACAAGTCGACTCTGAATAGTTCTAGAAAATAAAATTAATTTTAATAAAAAAATTATTAAACTGAATGAGAGTTCCCCCATCTTTACTTTTGATTAGGTCTTAGATGCTCCATAACTAAATAATTAATGAACTTGTTCGATGAGTGAAAATTGGTATAAAAATTTATTTTTTAGTATGGATATAAATATAGAGTTTTGCAGAGGCAAAGATCAAGTCAAGTTGTGTACAATTTCTATTTTAGCATTTGAAAACAAATATTCAGTTTGTAATATGATAAGTATGAATCTGTCAACTCTAACTTGTGAGAAATAAAAGGTTTAAGATTATTTTCTCACAAGTCGACTCCGAATAATTTTTTAGAAAATAAAACTAGTTTTAATAAGAAAATTATTTAAAGGAATAACGGTTCACCCATTTCTACTTTTGGTTAGGTCTTAGATGCTCCATAACTGAATAAAAGTTAGCTTGTTCGATGAGTGAATTGGTATAAGAAAGTTATTTTTAGTATGGGTATAAATCTAAAGTTTTACAGAGGCAAAGAGCAACTCGAGTTGTATACAATTTCTATTTTAGCATTTGAAAACAAATATTCAGTTTGTAATCCAATAAGTATGAATCTGTCAAGGCGATTGAGAGAATGCAAATTGTCAAATGAAAGATTTCTGTTCTTTATTTTGAGAATCCGTCTCAAGGAAGTGATGACAATATGTTGTTTATAGGATCTTTTGAAGATATCACTTAAAATTTCAGGAGAACAGCCTACGTTTGGTGAGTGACATAAATGTGGCTTGTAACGTATAGTTGATTTAACAAACCGCTAGATGCAATAGCATATTTTTGCGAGTGGCAATACCTCACGAAAAGCCAAAGATAAAAGGGTATCCATATCAAATTGACGAGCAATTTGCAAAAGACCATCCCATACAACCATGTATAAGTGCGAATCAAGATGGATACATCTTCCTGCCTGTCCCCTTATTTCTGTTTTCTTCCCAAAGCTTTCACTCAAGAAAATATCCAACTTGCTTCCTCAAATTGATAGGAGCAAGTAAAGCGACATGAAGCAGAATGTTGAACAAATGGGGCAATTGCAAATTACAATTAACTCAGCTAGATCCAATAGGAGGTTCATGGGAGTTTAGGTTTGAGCGTGGGTAAGCTATTGGAATTCGCAGGGCCAAGCTTATGGATCCAGTTAAGACATCCTTTCTTAGGACATATGCTAGTTAAGTTTTGCACCAAATTCAGCGTCCCATCACGACCAACAGAAGATTCAAATTGCTCCAAAATCTTCACAATCTGCCAAAAATCAGGCCTCTTCTCTGGTTGCAAGGACCAGCATTGCTCAATCAACGTTCTCATGGCAGTAGGACAACCCACAGGGATAACAGGCCTCAAATTCTGCAAGGCGTTCAAAATTTCTGTTATCAGAACTTATTTTGCAAGAGGAAGTATGTTATAATGCAGAAGACAATGCGCAAGGGAAAAATGGGGAGTAAACAACACAAAGATGGAGAAAGCATACGCAGCATAACAAATTATAACACAATGGCAGAGAAGAGGATATCTCCACCATGTAGGAATATTATGTATTAAGATGATAACAGCATCAAATAAAGAATCAATAAGTTTTCCCTGCATTCAGAGACGTTTGAGAATGAAATCAACCAGACAATGGGACAATGGGGTAGCCCAAAAGCAGGGCACCTCTCCCAAATGCTACTCACTTTGGGTCAAGTGCCCCTGCCGGAGACACCGAAATTTCACTCAGTGGTCCCCTTTTGTACATCCATAGAGGAGAACAAGTCTACCAGATGAAATCCCAATCCAAGTAACAACGGTGACAGTAGATGAAGAATTATAAGTGCCAAACCTTATTCACTACTGCAAAAGCAGCTTGGATTGGGTTCATATCTTCATAGGGAATTGTTCCAGCAACCATTTCCCATAAGATGAGACCGAAACTGTACACATCAACTTTTCTCCCATAAGACTTCTTTTTAATCATCTCAGGTGCCATCCATCTATATGTACCTGGGTCATCAGCCACCAAATCACAATATGCCTCATCACAAGCTATGCCAAAGTCAGCAACCTTCAGGTTAAACTCTTCATTGATAAGAACATTTTCTGGTTTGAGATCCCGATGAATGACACCATGAGAATGAATGTATTCCATTCCACGGGCAATGCCCAATGCAACAGCAATTAGTTTTTGTAAAGGAAGAGACTTATCTTGAAGCTTGTGCAAGTATGCCCTCAATGAACCTTCTGACAAATATTCAGTGATGACACAGTATACTGGTGAGTCTTTGCATGCCGCTACAAACTGTCTCAGCAAATTAAAGTATGGTTTTAATAAAGTGTTGGTCAGTCTCAAAACTTGTTCAAAATTGATGGTTCCAACTTTCCAGTCACAACTAAGAATTTAAATCTACGGTTCAAATCAACAGCTAACTGAAACCTAGTAATCAAACGTAAGAAACAAAATATTAGTCACACCATTTCCCTAAGCAGGATAACGCAAGGGAGGCAAAAAAGGCTCCTCTTTTCAGAATATCTAATGCAAGGTCATATTAAGATATCCAGGGAAGAAATCTTTTCTTTTTTTTCACCTTTATGACATTCGGATGATGTAGTCGAGACAAAAGTGCAACCTCTCTATTGAATTGTTTCTCTAATCGAGCTGCTAAGGTTTCATTTTCATCATCATCTGGTACCCTGATAATTTTTACTGCCACAGGTTCATCCTTGTAGACCCCATGGTACAGCCTACTATGAGCTCCATGAGCAAACCTATGCCCAAGAAACAGTTTAGACAGATCAACAGTCCATTCGTCAGATGTTTCCACAGCATTAACTTTCCCTCCACCATGATCAAAATACTTTGTCCAAGCTGAATCCTTCTTGCTCTTTGATTTTTTATGACCTTTTATTGAGGGAAAGTGCCTAAGTGGGCCTCTAGTTGAAGAAGATTTTCCTGACCTTTTTTCTTGAGGTTCCTTGTGCAAAAACTTTTCAACAAGTCCTCTGTCGTGATCTTTTCTACGAGGATGTGGCGTTGAGAATCTCATGCTATCAGACCTTGCCTCTTTGAAAGTATCAGAAAGGACTGTTTTAGGTACTGGAGATAAAGATCTCTGCTTGTAGGTGATGGCATTTCGCTGAATATGAGAAATTGCTGGAATTGAAGATTTCTGATTGGAAGCTGCTGTTTCTGAAGCATGCCTTGATTTTAACCCTGAAATTGTCTCAGATTGAATGCTTAAAGGAAAAGCGGCCAATTTTGACGAGTCCAAACGATGGAAAACGGTGTGAGAGAACTTTGTCCTCCTTAACCAAGACGTAGTCTCTTCCCCCATGTATTGCTTCTGTTCTCTGTCCCCAACGAATCTGATCCTCGAAACCCTAATAACGTCATACACTAAATTCCTGAAACTTTAACCTCTTCTTTTTCTTCTTTCTCTGGCTGAGCAGAAGAAGAAGGGCTGACATTCAAAAACCGACCTACAGAGCTGAAGACAGTGATTTCCTCCAAGCCCAATAACAAATGAAAGTCAAAATCCAAACTTTGCACCGAAGGACCATTCAAATTCATGAAGGCAAATCAAGAGGAAAGAAAAAAAAATGGCAGAAATTACTCTAATCTCCAGCTGGACCGAAATCCCATGACACTCGCAGTAGAACATCAGCAAAAGGATCCTCTCAAACCTAAAACTTGACGACCAATTCACTACCAACCCAGAAATGCTTAATGAGATTTACGGTCTTGTGTTTTTGGCTTCAAAGTCAAAATGGCACCTTCCGTAGAAGCCTGGAACATCCCACACAGGTGTACCCCACGACCATAGCTAATAAACAAATCAACGATTAGAAAAACTGATATTGAAAGAAGAAAAGAGAAAACAATGACTATACTCGATTATTGCTGGGAAAAAAAGAACACCTACCATCACTACCAACACCATCACATTATAACACGGGAAACAAATCTATCCTTTCCATTGGGTCAACACAATCATAAACACAAAATAACAATACATAAAAGGCCAAATTTTAAGCATTACTTTCAAAATGAAGAGCAAATGCATAGCTTTATGGGCACCGTGACATCAACCCATTGAGAAAGATAGGAGATTGAAACACAGGATCATTATATACTTTACGTGGGAGAAGGAAAATTGGTGTAGATAAAACGTCAAGAAAGGTTAAAACATGAATGCGTATTGTGAACTTGTTAGATTCCCGTGGACCCGTCCTAAGTGGAGAGCGGCGGGTGGGGCCGAGGTGAAATAGATTTGTGATTGGTTTTGCGAATGGAGAAAAGAAAAGAAGAAAAGATGCGTCGCGGTTCCAGGGAGGAATGCAACTGTCACTTTCGAGTTTCGAGGACAAAAAGTAGAGGTTTGAGGCGTGGGTTTGGTACGGTTCGCACGGATACATACATGTCTTTTTTAGTTTGTTCTGTACAACTGTGGTCGTGGCCGAGGGTTAGTGATTGTGCCGGTGCACCAACGGTGGTGATTGTGGCGGCATTTTCTGACATGTTTTCAGATTTTATGATAAGGTGTCGTGTTCAAATAACTTTCACTAACTTTTAATTGATAGTTAAATTAACAAACAAAAGAAATCATTTTGTATACATTTATAACTCAAGTATAGTGACCCCGTCGACAAAGAATTTCCCATTTTTCAATTCTTTTCAAATATATTATATAAATAAATATTTATCTATAATAAATGTAAGAGACCATCTAAAATCACTCTTTGGAAAGAATTTGTACTCGTATAGAAGATTCGATGGTATAATCAATGTTGAATTTAGGGTGTTTGATTGAGTTTTTAGTTGTAATTTTTTGTTGTGAATGTTATATTTTTGTATTGAATTTTGTATATTTTTATAGATTTTTATGTTATCTGTTTTAATTTTTATACTGTATTAGAATTTTTTTTATTTTTGTGATATTTTTTATTAATTTTTATATTTAAAAAATTTAAAAACTAAATTCAAAAAT
>JAOXYD010000002.1:19699109-19709961 GCA_028565735.1 Pinacopodium congolense | reverse complement strand
GCGTCATGCCTCATAGCTTCAGAGTGGAATTGCATTGTTTCTCTGTCATACTCTATGGTTTACTCTTCGGTATGGACATCTCTCTTCTTATAAGATGGTCTCCCTAGTTGATTAGGTGATAGATGTGGAGACTCTTCATCTTGCACATCATCTTCTAGCTTTAACTTGCTTAGTCACAACTCTATCAACACTTTTTCACCTTGTGGCTCTCGTTTGCTTTTCTTTTTTTCTTCTTCTATAACCTAAGAATTGGTAAGAAAAGGAAATGAAACTTAGTTAGCAATACCAAATAATGGAATACTAATATTAGGAGGTATTGTATCCTCCTACTTTTCTCAGCTTGACATCTCTTCCTTTCCTAGCTTATCTTGCTCTTCCTCACTTGTTTTGGGTTCTCCCATTATTCTCTACTCTCTAATGAAACTTCAAACACCTCATCCTCTGGTTGTCTATTTGGTTGGCGAAGAATGCTTATGGAAACTTGGGCTTTTAAGTTCACAACCACATCTGCCAAGTGGCTCACTTGATTTTCCAAGTTCTTCAAGGTACTCCTCGTTTCTTTCTAGAAATTAAGAGTGTTCATCTCTAAACTCTATACAATTTTCTTCAAAAAAAATCCTATCAGCTTGTGGTGGCAATAATGGAGGTAGAGGCATGGGCTAAAAGTGTGATTGATTCTAGTACCATGTGGGCGGAAATTCAAACCTATTCTATTGTACATCCTATAAAATAGGACACATGCAATTATAATAACCTAAGAATAAGTAAATATCACATACTTCAATTGATTCTTCATCCCTCCTTACTTACATTACCAAAGATGTGAGACTGGCCATTTGTTGTTCCAACTTAGAAGTAGCAAGAAATTTAAATTCGTCATCATACTAATGAAAGTATACTTATATAAAAGATGAATTTTCATGTTCAAATTCTAGTTCTTATGATGATTGTGTGGTTGATTTTTCTTATGGTAAATTGGTAGAATATTTGAAAGTTTTACCCATCAATAAAGTTGCATGAATCTAGAGTGGAAGGATGCTTCATTGCTCGAAAAACATTAAACTGAATCTCTTCATCTTGTAGTCAAAGATTGAGCTTCCCTCCATACACATCGATCAGTGCCCTTGCAGTAGCCGTGAATGGTTTTCGCAAGATAATAGGCAATGTACTATCCTCCTTCATATCCAAAACTAAGAAATCAACAGGGAAAATGAATTTATTAACTTTCACCAAAACATCCTCGATGATTCCTCTTGGATAGGTAACTGATCTATCTCCCAATTATAATGAGGCAGTAGTGGGTTTAGGTTCTTCTAGTCCTAACTTCTTGAAAATGGATAATGGCATAAGATCCATACTTGTTCCAAGATCCATCAAAGCCCTATCAATTTGTAAGCTACCAATTGTACAAGGAATGGTAAAACTACTAGGGTCCTTGAGCTTTGAAGGTAACTTCTTTAAAAAGATAGCAAAACACTCTTAATTAAGCTTCCATATCTCATATTCTTCCAATTTCCTTTTCTTGGATAGGATTTCCTTAAGAAACTTTGCATATGAAGGCATTTGAGCAATTTCCTTAACAAATGGAATATTGATATGAAGCTTCTTAAACATCTCTATGAATTTTTTAAATTGCTTATCCAAGTGCGTATTCTTTAACCTTTGAGGGTATGGAATCCTGGGCTTGTATAGTTGCACATTCGGATCAACAAACAACCTAAGTGGCTTTTTTGAACTCGTACCCTCTTCATCCTTTTCTTGCTTCTTTTCTTCTTCTTTATCAGTCTCTCTTCTATCATGACCTCTTGTGTTCTCTTGTTCTTTACTCTCCACCATTATTTGCTTACCTTTCTCTTCTATCTTCTTCCTTTCATTCTCAATCTCTTTTCCACTCCTTAAGGAAATCGCCTTGGCATACTCTTTAGGATTGGCTTCATTTGTGCTAGAAATCTTACCAAGTAGCCTTTCCTTTAAGAGTTGAGAAATTTTTTCGAATTAAGTCACCAATTTCTTAATTGATGCCTTATGGTTTTGCATTCTGGACTCATTTGATTATATATATTTCAAAACTATTTCTTCAAAATTAAGTGCTTTTCTTTGAGGTTGGTTGGCTCTAAGGCCAAGTGGAGGTGCTTTTTGAAGATTAGTTTAAATTTGTTGAGGTGTTTGTAGGTAGTTTTGATTGCTCCATGAAAAGTTAGGATTGTTCCTCCAATCAGAATTATAAGTGTTTGAAAAATGATTACCTCTTTGCCTATTGAAATTGCTAATAGATTAGGCTTGTTTTGGTTCTCGGGTAAAAGGACTTCCTTCTTGACACTCTAATGATGTATAAGAGGTGCTACCACTGCTATCACATTCAACTTTAGGAGAACTACTACTAGCTCTACTTATTAGACTATCTAACTTCTTGTTCATTACTTCCATCTTAGCTGAAAGAGCCACTGTATAATTAATTACGTGAATACCATATGGCTTTGTTGGATGGCGTTCAAATTTATACTGAAAACTATTTGTAGCCATATCCTCAATCAGATTGTAGGCTTTGGTTGTAGTCTTTCATATTAGATTGCCTCTTGCTATAGCATTAACGTTGCTATGGGTCGAAGGTGTCAATCAAGTGTAAAAGATATCTACTTGCTTCCACATATTAAATCTATGATTTAGACACTTGTATGCATATCTCTAAACCGTTCCCATGCTGCGTATATACTTTCATTTTCATACTGCATAAATGAATTGATCTCAGTCTTCGTTTTTGCTATCTTAGCAAGTGGGAAAAATTTATCAAGGAATAACTACATTAATTCATCCCATGTAATAATGGAACCAGAATGAAGTGTTGACAACCAGGCTTTCACCTTGTCGCTAACAGACAAAATGAAAAACATAAGTCTAATTGCATCATTAGAGATCCCATTACTTTTAAAATATCACAAATGTTAAGAAAATTTTGCAAATGCTCATTGGGATCTTTTAAAGCTAAACCTCCAAATTGTGAAGACCTAACCATTGAGATGATACTATGTGGGATTTCAAAGTTATTAGCATTAACTCTGGGCCACACAATGCTAACCATAGGTCTAACCTTGTTCCCTAAAGCTATGTCCATCATGATTTGTTCTCTATTTTCTACTTGAGGTCCTACAACTACATGTTCCTCAGGGTCCATCTCTACAGGTTTTGATTTAGTGTCACTTGATGTTCCTACTTCTAAAGGATCAAACGTGGTTGCGCGTGCTTCTTTCTTTTTCTTTCTTAACATGCACTGGAATTCTGGATTGAAGTCTACTAGCTCTAGATTGCATCCCTGAGTATACATAAAAATATAAATAAAATACTAATTAAAGCAAATTAATAAATAAGACAAATAAAATAAGTAGAAGGGCTAATAAAAGCAAACCAACCAAAATAAATATCAAATAACTTTAGGAAAATTAGAAAATAATTAATAAAAATCCTAAAGTAATTAACAATAATTTTCCTAATATTAAGGTTGTGTCCTTGGCAATGAAGCTAAAAACTTGTTGCGTTGGTTAGGTGAATTATCAACTTTTAATGATTTTGAAACAATTTTACTTTGAAAACCAAGGAAATTTTGACAAGTGTGCCTATCGAACAAGTAATATAATGGAGTAAATTTAAGAATCCATATGTAAATCCCATGAGGACAAAGGCTTAATTACTAAGTTAATTAGATTACAATTATTTAAGAAAATTCAAACAATTTGATTAAAACCTGAAAATTTCTAAACTAGTTTAATTTGACTTAAACACTTTGAAAATGATTTTTAATTGATTTTGAAAAATTTCTGAAAATTACCAAATGTGTAAATTAGTTAAGGATTAGATGATTGATGATTTAATTGAACTTTAAACACATTTAAGGGCTGGTTAAAGTTCCTTCACAAAATCAAACAAAGCTATGGTTAAGACTTTGCCTTTTATCCATTAAATCTTGTTTAAAATTTAGTTATGCTTCAAATTAAGTAAATGTGTTTTAATTTCAAGAAGGTGAGTTTTGGAATTTTAATCTCATATCTCTAACTCTCACAAAAAATCCAAGTTTGGTCATGCAAGGATTAATTCGTGATGCTTATTAAATTTTCTGACAATTTAAGATGATTTCTCAAGCTTAACTTGTCTTAAACTCTAATCCTAGGTGGCTAGCCCAAAATCAGATATTTTAAACCTAAAATAAAAAAAACTCGGACCCTATAACACGCCTTTAAGCTCTGTTAAATCATAAAAAACACCAATCCTTAGCAGTAAAAATGATTTAGCCACACATTTTGATCAAAACATACAAGATATACACTTTAAACAACGTGCCTTGATAAATCTAAAAATATGAGCTATAAAATAAAGTTTAGAGATTAAAAAAATATCCAAGAAAGACTTATCGATGTATCTTGAACTTCTAACATGATTCAGGACTCCAACCAAGCTCTATTTCATAAAGATTTTGCAGAAAAATCAAATGAAAATCATAGATATGATCATAAGCATAAGAACTTTGATTAATCTGAAAAATAGAGTAAAACAAGTGATAATCTGAGTTAAGAAACCCCTGGGATGATTCCTAGACTTAGATATGAGTCTTAACAACAAGCTCTAATTTTTAGAAACTCAGAAAACAACATACAATACAGATACAAAGTGTTTGAAGCCTATATGATACTAAGAACAAAGAAGAGAGAAGAAAGAATGTCTCTCTCTTTTTTCATTTCTATCTTTCCCTTGATTCATGCGTGTTTTTGTGTTATTTGTTTGTTTTTACACAAAAAGTAACCTCCCACATGTGCTAGAAGACAAGAGCATTGATGGAGAGCATGTTCAAGTTGCAATTTTGGAGATTTGAGGCTGATATTGTTGATTGACTCTATCAATGGCAGGCTACACCGAATGACAACGGTGGGCTACAGGTCGCTATTGATGATAGAATGATAAACTCATCAACGACCCCCTGTTCATCCATCAATGTGACCTTGTGATGGTGCTGTTAATGGTTTGAACTAGGGGTTTTTCTTCAAAAATTTTCTCCAATCTCCATCTTTAAGCCCCGTTCTATAAAGTAAACATAATAATACATAAATTGAAAAATTAAGAACTGTATTAGGGGTCATAAATCAATAAATTATTAATCAAAATGCAATTAGTTTGACCCCTAACTACTTACATCATGCTTATTGCATTCATGTTTTAGTATATTCCATATAGGATGCAAAATCAAGAGGTATTATATGTGATTGTTATGTGTGAAAATCCTCTTGATGAATAGATGAATGCATGCGTGGTATTGCATGAGTAAAGGGATGAATGAATGATTAAGTTGGTATGATTTGTTTAAATTGATTAAAATATAAGTTAATGAGTTGGTAATTAGGTCAATTTGGTATGAATAATGTGGTAAGTCTTGATTTGTATGATTTGTAAGTTGTATGAATTGGGAATTTGTTTAAGTATAAGGTTGTATGTGATAATATGAAATTAAAGTATTAGGATTAAGGAAATTTGTTTAATTGAATGATCATGTTAAGTTGTATGATAGAGTGTGATTGTATGAAATTAAGTTAAGAAGTGTTTAGCATTGGCTAAAGGTGATTGAAACGTGTTAAAATGTGTTTGTCTGTGTTATGACTTGATTTGGGAATGTGTTGTAGTTAAGTTTTATGTGTTTGTCTGTGTTATGACTTGATTCTGGAATGTGTTGTAGTCAAGTTTTATGTGTTTTTAGGAGATTAATAGTGGTTTACTTTAGAGTTAACTGGAACTATTGTCAACCCACTTTAAAGCCTGTGTTTCAGAGATCAACAACAATGTTTAGTATCTAGTAACGACATCATTGTGCTTCAAAGAAACTATCATTAATGTCCATATTTTATGTGATAACGTCTAGTTTTCAATGGTAAAATGATTTTAATGCTCTAAAATGATGGGTATTGGTCATAAATAACTAGTTTAAGGCACAAGGCCTATAAATAAGTGTTTTTACATAAGTTCTATGCATCAAGTGTGTGAGAAACAATCTTTTTTATTTATCCTGTTTATAAGAAACAATATTACAAAGAGATTTAAGCATTATTTATAAGTTTTTGTTCGAGTTTTGTATTGGTGTTGTGAAGTTTGATTGTTGCATCAATTTTAAATGTAGTGTGAGTTTACTAAACACTTGGTTTTGGTTAAGAGTGGTATATCCTTAAATTTTATTTTGTAGGGAGGATATTTTGTGAGTTTAAGATTGCAAAAGGCCATTATTGAGCCTAAGAAAAAGAACAACATTGTGAGAGATTATCCTTAAGCTTAGAAAAAGAAGAGCATTGTAGAGGTTATCCTTGAGCCTCAAAAGGATTTGTAACTTGTTCTTTTTATAGTGAAAATCCTAACGAGTAGACGTAGGAGAAAGTGGACCTTTTTAAACTAGTATAAATCATTCGTGTCTCTTTTCCATTAAACTCTTTACATTTACTCATTTAATTTTATAAGTTGTCTATATTGTTTATATAATTGCTATATTCTTGATTTAATTGTTTAATTGTTTATATTATCTTTAACTTTATTTGCTTAGCTTCCACAAATTGATTAAAATATTTGGTGAATTAGGAATTGTGCTAAATTATTGTTTAAGCTTCTATGAAATAGAAACTTTGGTGAACATAGGATAAATAACTTAGATGAATTTTTTAAAAACCCTAATTCATCCCCTCTTAGGTGCTATAGAGACTAACAATGTTAATGTACAAATTGATAAATAAGAATGCATTTTGAAGAAGGAAGTATAAAATGTTGAATGTAAGGAGGTTCCTCCTTTGTTTTTATGATGAAAAAGTCATCATGCTTACTAATATGGTTGTTGTGTTTGATATTTTAAAAATTTAGGTTTGAAGAGATACGTTTTATAGTTAAGGAGCATAGATGAAGTATATAATGAGCAAGTGGAAAAGAAACAAGCTTAAAGACTCAAGCTTAAATAGGTTTCATGTTGGAATTTTTGATGTTGTCTTTCTTGATCTTCTCATAGTGTTTTAAAGGGATTAAGTCATGCACAGTGCATCATACTTAGTGTTTATGCACATAAGTTGCATAATCAAGAAGAATTATTAAGGGAATAGTTTTCGAGTCATCCTCTTGATATATAAAAATGATTTTTAGGAAGTTTTATGAGTGTACATGTTAAAGAAGGTTTTGAAAATATTAATAATTGTTTTAGTATGCATTGAATGTGTGAAAATGTGTTAAGCTATGTTAAAAAATAATTTAGCATAGGATTGGTCAGTTGACGATTTGGTGAGATTAGTCCATCTTTATGTTATTTATAAATAGACTAGTTGATCAGTGTATGAATTTTAAGTTGAGAGGTTGGTTGGTGTAGATGACTACTTGACCAGTGGTTACAGAAATAAGATTATAATAGGTAGAAACCAACGGTAGAATGAACTAATTGCTAATTAATATAGCTATGAACAGCTAGTTGGTAGAATTTCACCTATAAATAGGTATGTTGTGATGTTGTTTAGAAATCCAAGTATAGTGAAACACAATCACAAAGTGTGTGAAGCATCCAATTGAGTGGTTTGAGCATTTATATGACTATGTAGTTAGTTTTGGTGGGGTTTTTTTTGGATAAAGCTTAGTGCATTCATTCTAGTGTTTTTGAGATCCCTCTGAAACACTTTGTATGGGTCAATTTAGAACCAGTTCTAAGTGTATTTTAAGTGTATTTTAGAGGGACTATTGTTTGTAAAATTTAAATATTATAAAGGTTATCTTAGAGCCTTTGAAAAAGGGAGCAATTGTTGTAAAGTGACAACAAATAATGATACCTTATCTCTTTTATTTATTTAAAATTATTTAACTTCAAATAATATTATATGTTGTTTTAAATTGTTTGAATTTCTGCATTTTTGGTAGAGGATATTTTTTAGTTTTTAAGGACTTATAGAATTTAGATCATCTAATGCACGCCTTCCCTTTTAGGTGTTATTGAGGAGCCAATAAGTGGTATCATATCTAAATCTTGTATTGCCTATAATTTTAATGAATTAGTTTGAAAAGATCATAGTGTAGGACATATGTACTCATTTTACCCATCTAATAATGTAGAAGGTCAAACTACTCATAGAGCCTTATATTTTTGATAAAAATAATTACCTATGATAGTGTTAAATTATAGAAAATAATTTCCTAAGAAACCCCTGTGCCTAAAAAAATTGAAGGAAATCAAAAGATACTAAAGTTTGAGGATTAGTGGGACAACAATGATGGAAAGCTAGTATCTTTGAACAATAAAGCCATACATGTCCTCTATTGTGTCGTGAGTAGAAATGAATTCAATAAAACATCTATACGTTAAACCACCTATAAAGTTTGACATATTCTATGTGTGAAATTGCCTATGAGCTTTAATATACTCTAGAAGTGACCCATGAAGGAATAATGCAAATAAAGGAGAGTAAGGCTAGCATGTTAATTTATCAATATGAACTTTTCCATATAATGTATAATGAAAATACATCCTCTATGTTTGCAAGATTTATCGACATTATAAATGTTATTAAATGTTTGGTAAGACTTATACTAATTTTGAACTTGTGAGAAAGGTCCTTATCAAAGATGTGGGAAGTCAAAGTAATGGCCATATAAGAAGTTAAAGGCTTAAATATCCACCTTTGAAAAACTAATTGGATCCCTTTTGATATATGAAATGAGACTAAAGAGACATTAGAAGAGGAAACCATCTAAAGGAAGAAGAACATGAAATTCAAGGCATCAAGGGTGACGTATAATGACAATAAAGCCCCCACAAGTGGAAATGATAATGAGGATATAACCCAACTTATAAAAGTTTTAAGAAATTTTTAAAGAAGAAGATATCCATGAGAAGAAGGGACTTAAGAGAAGGTAAGTTTAATTTTAAAAAGAAATTAACAAACATTACATGTTTTGAATGTAAGGAAATAGTCATATAAGTTCATAGTATCCTCTCCTAAAAGAAAATGAAAAAAGAGAAGAAGGTAGGAAAGAAGAAGAAGGCATTAAAAGCTACAACATTAGATGATACAAGAGAATATAAAAGTGAAGAATAAGTGCCACATGTATGCTTCATAGAAAATTATGAGAGTACCTTCTTGATCTATTTCATATGATGAAGATAATTATGATGTGGATTTGGCTATGATGACATAGTAGATTACTTAGAATTGTTAATAATAAAGAAGAAATTATTAATTAAGTATAAAGAAACCTAAAAGCTATTAGATTCATGTATGCTTGATAATGAAAAATTAATAGATGGTTTAGAATTAAAGAATTTAGAAGGAATTGATAGGCAATAATTAGTAAATGAAAATGAACTTTTGAGAAAAAAGTAAATTCCCTAAAAGAATTATTGCCTAAATTTACTAAGGGGAATGAAAAATTAAAATCAATGTTATGAGCACAAAAGGTTTAAATGATAGACATGGACTAGGATACACTAGTAAGAATACAACGTCTACTAATAAATATGTAAGCTAGGTCAAATACGTTGATTTTTTATTTTTTATTCAATTAAATTTCAACTTTTGATTAAAATTTTCTTAAGTAGGGTGTGTAAGTTATTTCTTAAGGATAACCAATAGTTCAACTGTGGGAGTATAGTAGTCTTTTTATATATATTTCAAGCATGATTTAATAATTAAAATCCTAGGGTTAAGGTTAATTTCATATGAATTCTATGCATATTTGTATTAAACTTTGAATATGATGTTTCTCATAATTATTTTGGTACAAATGAATATTTTTGTTAAGCACGTGCATTGTTAAAAAAGAAAGTATTAGTCAGGTGACCTACTTGTACCTCTAAGTTATGGATGGATGAAGCGTTGTTCTGGGTAATTTGATCAAACTTGTCCTTCATTTTCTTTTGATTCTCTTCCATCTGCTTTTGATGCTCATCCATCCTTGAAAATTAAGAGTCCAACACATCTATCATCTTATCCATCTTGCTCACTAACCTACTCTCCCATGTGTCAAAGTGATCTTGTTAAAAGTCAGGAGGTTCTTGAACGCTCTCTTAGTAACCTACATTATTAGTATTCTAAGAAAAATATGGGTGGTGCTGCCGCCACGAATTAAAGTCATTGGAATATGGGTAGTTACCTCTTGGTTGTGCAAATCCCCATGACTCCATCAAAAAGCAATCATTTGTGTCATGGTTAACCTCTACACATAATTCACATTGAAACTGAACAGGTCTAATGAAAGAGGAAGATGTACCTTGTAAGTTGCTCAATTGAATGCTAAGGGCTAAAAGTTGTATTTGAAGAGCTGTCATCATGTCAGACGGAATCATCTCCTCTTGTTCCTCGAATCCTTGCATTACTAAGCTCGTTAGACCATCTTATGCTCCTTGTGTTCATAGACCTGAAAACACATAAGGAAAAGTATAAAAAACTCTTAAATCAAAGTCAACCAAACTAAACAAGATGCTAAATAAAACAATCCCTAGTAACGTCGCCAAAAACTTGTTGATGATTCACAAAACAAACAACTAGTTTTATGCTGAAAACGCAATTATACGGGTCGTACTTGTAGTAAAGAATGGATATCGATCCCATGTGGATTGTATCTAGGCACCCTATTAATTTGGTTTTCACTTTGTTCAAGAAATTGATTTAAAAAAATTAAATAAAAAGAAATAAATAAATGAGACGCAAACAAATTTGGAAACAGAAGCAAGCAATATAACCAATCGCAACACTGCAAATGAAAATTTAGAGTGTTGAACCAAGGGCGGTTCCAATCTTGATTTTGATGATAACAAAACATGATTAATCACTAATGGTTTGAGTTTATGATGTTAATCTTAAAG
>JAOXYD010000002.1:19653099-19666076 GCA_028565735.1 Pinacopodium congolense | reverse complement strand
ATTTGTTTTTTTAATACTATAATCCATCTCTTATAGGTCATTTCAATAGAAAAATCCCAAACTATGCTTAATGATTTTGTCTTTCCTTCTGAACCTCACATCTCAATAGATTAAACTATTATACCGTGACACGGAGGACACAAAGGCCAAAACATGATTGGGAGGGTGGTGCTCCTATGGACGATGCAAATCTATCACTAACAAACCCAACAATCATCGGTGTTGACAAGAATTTGCGTGTACAGTGATTGACCACTCATTAGCAATGCACAAGAGTTGTAATGACTCTGCTACACTGCAATTGTTAATGTTAATGGCAGAGGAGTGGCATTTTCTTCTAATATCTGCAATTTTATGCTTGACGAGATACATTCCCAACAAAGTTTCGATTTTTGTATTTCACCCGATAACGTTTTTGTTTTCTTGTTTTGGTTTTTATGTTTGTTTTTAACATTAACTTAAAAACAAAACTAAACGCATTTTTTTCCTTTGCTTTTTGTGCCAAATAAAATAATGAGAAACTGCAATCGGTATCGAAGCTAAACGTGATTTTAGGGTTATTTAGTTTTATTTTCATTTTTTAATTTTTCAAACACAAATTAAAAACATAATATAAAAATCAACTGCATAAAAATAGTACAACAAAAATAATACGACACAAAAACGATACAACATTAATATAGTATAAAAACAACAAATAACAGTACAAAAATATAAAAAAAACACAACTAATACCAACATACAACAATTAAAATTAACAAATCAACTAAACATGTCCTTAACAAATTGCAGATTGTTCTTTTCTTCTTAATACTCAAACCTTTTAGAAAACAATATACTCCTTTTAAAAAACAATATACTCTTTTAACAAGCGTTTGCAAATGAATGTTTCTCTTTTTAATTTTTGTTTTCAAAACCAACTTGATTCCAGGTTCTGCTACCATTTCACGAAACTCAAAGATTTTGGGTTGATATTATCCACGTGAATTAGTAGAGTTCCAGCATTTTCTCCTTCAGTCCACTTAATGGACTCTTTCTCCAAAAGCTTCACGATCTACACACAAAAAGAAATATCTTTTAAAAAAAAGAGACGAGTGAACATCCAAAATTTTGTGAAGGCCTATTAATAAAGTTTCATTTTATTACTGCATCTGAATAGCACATCAGGAAATATAGATTAAGGAATTTAACCATCTGCCTCCATCCAATGGTAATGTTTAACTATCTCACCAAGTTTAAAGTCATGATTCATGAAATTAGCTGCTTTTGTTTTGTTGCTGTGTTTAATTCTCCCTTTTATTTTTCATTAGCTGTTAAATGTGGATTGGTTTTAAAGATGGCCCAAGAGATAATACGAGGCATCAAATCAGTTTCAGTGTGAAGTATATGTGGTAGTATCTATTTCAGTATGATACTAAAAGCCTCTTTCAAACCTGAAAAGTAAGTCACATTCCTTACCAAAAATATATGATACTAAAACAACTAAAAGGCCTATAGGTGGCAGATACTATTTCAATACGATACTAGAACTCAATCTTTCAAACCATACATCAGGCGTGTTAGTGCAATAAGCAAGGCCAAAAGTACATTACCAGTTTTCTACGAGCGCCCTTAGATGTATCTTGCTTATCCGTCTCCACAATGACCTTGAGGTACTTGAATGCTGATGAAACATTTAAATAAAGTGAACGGTTCAGACTGTCTCTCCTTGATATGATACATTCAAGGCAAAACTAGAAAAGAAAGATTATAATCTATGAGTTACATGGGATTCCAGCAAGGCGGGAAAGATGGCACTTCAAAAGTCGAATGGCCTCCCTAGGACCATGCTCATGCAGGTCAAGTGATATTTCATCCTGAGTGTTTGAGTTACTGCAAATGTGAACACATTGTAGGACTTAAGGAGAAGATAGAGCCAATAAACGCTAACATATGGTAGAGGAAAATGGATAGAAAATCCCTGACTTGGTTTCAAATATTTTTTGCGAAGACTCTTCATCTGCCTCTTGAGCCTTTTCATGAAAGAAGTGACCCTGTGACACCAACAGCATTTGCAAACAGAAATGTATAATTATGCAATAGGTTTCTCAATGTAGTGAGACAACTTTAGTACTCGAGAATTGTTCAATATTACGAAACCTCTCTCTGTAATTTCCATTATTGGCAAATACAACAACTAGACAAGGTATCCTGACAGCTTCATCAGGCCATATCAAAGCTTTGATTTAATGATGGGGCCTTCTTGGTGCTATATTTTAGGTCTTAAGTGCCTAATTTAATAAAGAAAAAAGCAAAAAGAAAATTTGGAACACTGATTCATAATACTATATATTGGCAGTTGGAAAACCTACCTGGTCCACAAGTTTGTTTGCTCTATCATAATCTCCTTTTGCAAATGCATCCACAGCCTGACAACAGAAAGTTTCGATTCTTATCTCCTCATTGTAGGATTAAATGGCCATCAACAGTGTAATATCACAAATTTCACTTGGTAGAAAAAGCATGAAAAACATATGCAATAGGCCTCTACCCACACTGAGAAAACTCAATTTAGTTACAAAGAATATGCAAAAGAAAAACCAGAAGCATTCCAAAATCAGTTCCCTAAGCCTTATTTTGTCTCAGCAAATGTTACAAATTGAGAATCCATAATGTATGCAGAGAGATGTTATGGAGAAAGCAACCTACAGCTTTGTAGTATTCCTTCATTGTTGTGCGGTACTCCACAACAGCTTTACGAAGAAGCTGATAACCATCCTCATGGTTTTCATCTGCAAGGAACAATAAAATGCCATAAGTGAAGAGTTAAAACAGAAAGAAGTGGCAGTGAAGTAAAGCACACTAATCCAAAGGACTTTTGGATGAGACAATGGTAACTAATCTCCAGATGGTAGACAACATTCAAGACCTAAGTAATACAATAATGTTCTTAGTCATAGAGTGAGATGCACAGAAAGTGACACTTTAATAACCTCAGTATGATGTTAACATAATACCCTACCTAAACAGCAATAATAACAGAAGCAGTTCTTGAGTATCAAAATGCATCACATCAAGCCTCTATAATCACCAGTTCAAATCCTAGCATATTGCCAAATTACCAAATGGGAATTTCATGTTACGAATGGGATGGGAGTCAAACATTTTTAAATCAAGCAAAAGAGCTCACGCCTCAATCACACTGGACACATCTTGCATATAATTTCACAAAAAGTTGGTTTTTAAACCCTAATGTTGAAAGAAAGTTACAAATACACATAATGCAAGTGATAAACTTTACAAAGTGTTAAGTTGATGGGAATCATGAGAGCTTACTTTTAGAAAGTTGAATTTCTTTTGTGTGTGCACACACCCATGTGTACTTTGCACAAATGAAATTTATGTCTACCTATTTCCTTTTAGCAGAGGTGCATCATAAAGGGAAAGGAAAGAGAAGCGGTTTGTAGGAAAATTGGATAGAGACAAACATTTGTTTCTCAGCCATACAAGCAATGGGAGAGTAGTGGAGTCACAAGATTATTAATGATTGGGAAAAAAAAATGTTACTGATTCATTCCAGATTTCAATCCTGTTAGAAATTCCATATATTAACTATCTCAGGACATGGACAAGAACACACCTCTGTCATTCTGCTGGTTTGTATTGACCAAATTAGCCTTCAGTTCTAAGACAGAATCTGTTGGAGTTTCCTCAACTAGTTTTCCAAGTGCTAAAGACCTCCTTGCAGTCCTTGTAATCCTTACTTTTCCTTTACGTACATCTTCCCTATGTTTCTCAGGAGTTTGAAACAATGAAGCCAAAATTTCCATCTGCACATCATTTCTCTGTTGCTCTCGCCCAATTAATTTTGCCACATTTGTATCTGAAATACTATTTGCACCAAGAAAGAGTACAAGAATTTGATGCGATTCAAAACTAATGATAAGGATAAGCTGAATTGTCCCTCCTATTGAGAAAAATGATTAATTGCAATAATATAACTACTTAACAAGACAGAAGCCGTCATATTTTAAATAGTATATTTTGATCTCATTTATAAATTTGCAAGTAGCATACCCTCCAGAGGAATCAATAGATTGCAAGGTCTTTTGGCATGAAGATCCTTCAGAATCTAGCAAAGCATCCCTAAACTGCAAGTAAAAGGTGTAACCGAAGAATCAGACACTGACACAGAAGCTTAGCATTTCTGTTTCAAAATCATGCAATACGTCTTTGCTATTGAATGTTTTTTTTTTTTTTAATCATGTTAACCTTGTCAGTGGAAGTTCCAAGATACTTGCTTTTGTCATCCGAATTCACTGCTGACAGATCAAGAAGCTTCTCCATGCTCTGAGAGGTCAAAAAGGATGAAGTCAAAAGTGCAACCTAATGCAGAGTAGAAACCAACATTTCTAGTGGCACCAAAACCAAATAATGCAGTCTCTTGGAAATTGGGAAAATTTAAATCCCTTGGTTCCATTGTCCATCAGAGATAGTAAAGCATAATTAATTGAAAAAGTTCTTCCAGCCATAAAAAGGCCTTTTGGTTGGAGAACACAAAATAAAATTGAATATTAAAATTTTGGGTAGTTATAGAAGATATATGATCCAAATATTGTCACACAAAAATCTCGCATCCTAAAGACCACCTAAAATCTACACCCTTGATTCTCTAGAACCTCCCATACTGTGAAGACACCTAATATATAGGAATCAACCACTTAAAGTCACACAGTTAAATATCAATCTAAAACCTAGAAAAGATAATTATGTGAAAATCCATTCAATTTCAGCAATCTTCTACCGTAGCCTGACCTTAAATTTGTAACCAAAATAGGAAAAATTAATCTTTTCTCAATGGTAGCCTACTGTCAACCTCCATCCAAGATTAATCTTAACTAAACAAATCATTTCACATGTAAGCTATCTTCCAGCATGGCAAATTTGAAGTACATAGTTCACAAAAGTCTATATTAGTCATTTCATTCTTCTGAATCCTGGTGTGTTGGGAAGAAAATGAATAGTTAAAGATGTTGAAAAACTAAATGATTAATTTGGGCATTTCTAAATATCATATACTTCAAACATGTGATATTGGAGTATGACTTCATATATTAGATGTTAATCAGACGATTTAAGGGCATTCTTGAATGGACAAAAATAGTAGGCTATGAACAAAAAAGAAAAGAAATCACATATTTTGTTGATACAGCTTACAAGTTGGGATATAAAAGAATTTTTTGCAGGTTTGTGATTGTTCCGTACAATTATTCAAATTGACCAACACTATCAGAGTCCTATGTAGAAAAATATACAAAATTACTTGCTTGACTTTCACTTTGTCAAGATCAAAATGAGCACAGCAGAGGATAAAAGAAAATCTAAGCAAAAAGAACATAATTCATACCTGATGCATATTGTACCCACATTTACCTACACAGTCAAATTTAATCCCTACTTAGTTGCCTCAACAAGAAATCAAGTACATACTACTATACAATAATAAGTGAATCAAAGACATTACATTGGTAATGACTATGATAAATTAAGTAAATAGAAAACAATGAAAAATGGGAAAATGTTAACTGATCAATTCTTTTTTCAGATTAATCTACTCTAATCAGACTTCATTCAATTTAAACCACCAGATTTCTGTATCGTTTAAGAAATCCAAAATGTAGCTATACAATCATTCATCTTTTGTCGTGATGCTACTATTACTATTTAAGAAGCAACCTATGTAACTTCAGCACCCATGACACTTTGCAATTTATTTAGCTAAATGAAAGATGAAAAGGCTTATAATAAATAAGAATAAAAAGGGATACATGGAGAACCTGCGGCAAAAGCAAAAGGCAGACCAATCTTACAAATGGACAGGGCAGTATCTCTCAATGATTGACATAAAAAAAAAAAGACAATTCCATGTCTGACCAGATGAGTGACTGATGATTCGTGCAGAAGACTTGGCTATTTTAAAGAACTCAATTTCTCTCTCTCTCTCTCTCTCTCTCTCTCTCTCTCTCTCTCTGTATGACAAGATAAACCCAGTTAGTGATAATACATTTAGCTGGACAAGCTGGATTAAGCACAACAACTGGATACCATTTATAACCTTGATTGCACTACTGGATCCCGATATAATAACTTAGTTTTTAGCAGCTCAATCAATTTTCTCGCAAAGTAAAATCATGCAGATGGTTTAGCAGATATTACTTAATGTGAACGGTCTCTTCCCACAAAGCAATGCAAATAGACCATGTAGGCTCCTTTGATTTGAAACGACTTAGGCTCATTGCTTGTAGAGAAAAGATGCTGAAACAATTTAATCCACCTAAATATCCAGATTAAAGCTAGAAGGGAGAGAGAAGACTATCTAATTGATCAAGAATTGTGGTATGAATCATATTGGGCATATGTTGCTGGAGGAAATTGTGCAGGATACAGATGCAATGTGATGTATCAAGAGGACAATAATCAATTTCTTCGCATTGGTGATACCTTGATAAATTCAGAGTGAAACACACTGCACTAAAATTAAGTGAATTATCAGACCTCTAGAAAATGTTATAGCTCCAGAAAAAAAAAATGTAACTAGAGGCATATATATATGTTTAGAAAGTAGAAAGATATAGATTTTAATTGACTAGGCACGAGGAGACTAGTAAGACATAAAATTGATCATGTATTGACATCCAAATTGGCATACAAACTAATCACCTTGGAATTCTATATCAGAGTAAAGAATTTGTAAGTACTTAACACATTAAAACTAAGAAGGAAAGAGTTATCAAAATAGATATCACAAATGCAATTAATAGTTATTACCAAGAACTTTTTGTATCACATCCCTTTCTAGTTGAAAGCCATCTCCAAGCATGTTGAACAGAAAATCTTCCATGTCCTTGTGCATCCTATTATATGGTCGAGTATCTTCAGTTTCTCCCCCCCAAAGTTCAGATATTGGCCACACATTTGCATGCAATTTTACAGGCTTCATTGTCATGATAGATTCGTTAGGCATTGGCACAGAGTTAATATAATTTTTGCCAAGAACACCTGAAATCAAACCCACAGAAGCTGGTTGCATTTTGTGTTTTGAAGTTCTTGTTCGAGTTAACTTCTTGAACACAGTGTTGTCAGATGATTCAGCAGACTCTCCACTCCTTTCTTCTACAGTTAATGCACAAGTCAATGTAGTGGATGTGTTTCCCTGTGTATTATTTAGAATTTCTGCAGCAAAATCCGCATTCTTGCCCGCATCACAATAAGCAGAAGCTATTGCTTCAAGAGAAAATGAAGAACCAAATGCCTCAAGCAAAGCCTTCAATGCTTTTTCTTCATTTTCATGTTTTGATACATTTGAAGCGGATACTTCCATCTTCCTGTGTACTTCAACAAAGCAAAACAGATTATCAAACATTTTAGTTCCTCAAAAGGACACGACTGCAGACTAACTTAACGGATACTAGTGAAATGTTCAATGAAAAAGTTTCCACAACTCTCTCAAAAGAATTACAGGTATGCAATCACTATGTAAGCTCATAAGTAGCAAAGGGGGCACAGTTATCCCCCAAGGTCCTCGACTCATCACAAAGGAACCAGGAAAAAGTAAACCCAAGAGGCCAAACTTATCATCTTTATCCAACATATAATCCGAAAACAATTGGCGACCAAAGGATTCTCAATATAACATCCCGAACCAACTATAACCAAACGGGAAGTTGCATTTTAACCAACACAAAGAAAAAACATTCACAAAAAGGAATGCTACGGAAACGTACAATGAAGGATATTTATAATACTTGTATAGCACATCTGATTTAACCTATCCAACCTACATTTACACTAGTGCAATGCGCTCCACTTGCTCAACAAAATGCCAGAATCAAATACCCATCCCCTTTACCAACAATAAGATCAGCCTCCGATGCAAGCCATCAGTAAACAAACCAATGATGAAGCACAATAATTGTGAATTCAAGCTCAAACAACACACCTGAATCTATTTGGATAACCGGAAGCCCAACGGCAAAGGCACAGGCAGAACTCCACCGATGTATCACCTTTATTATATACTTTACAAAAGCTTTATTTGATTAATATATTTTGATTTTACGGGGCCACACCACACCACCCGATTGGACATAAATATAAAATTATTAATAAAGAAAAAGCAAATTCTTTCCCTC
This sequence comes from Pinacopodium congolense, assembly GCA_028565735.1. Taxonomy (NCBI): domain Eukaryota; kingdom Viridiplantae; phylum Streptophyta; class Magnoliopsida; order Malpighiales; family Erythroxylaceae; genus Pinacopodium; species Pinacopodium congolense. Next base: position 19,657,905 of record JAOXYD010000002.1, on the reverse strand, counting down.
TCTCATTTAATTTGAATGATTCATTTGTCTAGTATAAAAAAATAAAAACTTCTAACCCCACTAAGTCTTATTCTATTTTGTACTTTTCTACTGGCTTCAGCAGCGTGTTGGTGAAGGAGGGGAGGGTACGATTCACCGGCACGCGTTTGCCTTCTCCTGCAAGTTATTCCTTTATTTCTATCTGGACTGACTACATATTGGTCATATAATAATAATAATAATAATAATAATAAATAATTATAATTATTCATAATTTAAAGGTTATGTAGCTTCTTCATCTTTTTGTTTATTGTCACGTGAATATAACTGTTGATCACTTTTTTTAAGAGTTGTTTAGTTCAGTCTAAAAATAAAAATAAAAAATAATATAAAAATTTTAATAAAAAAACATAAAAATCAATAAAAATATATATAAATAACTTATACTAATTTTTATATTTAAAAAATAACAATAAAAAAATTAAACTTTGCTAATCTTTATCTTGTATATTTAAACGAGTCTTTATCTTATATATTTAATCTTAAGATTGAAATAAAAAATTAATATTTTAACATATGTAAATAAGATCTAATGTTAAAAAAAAACTCTTTACATCATGAGAGCACCAACACGAGTTAGTAACAACCAGGTCTTACATTTACCTAGGGGCTAACACTCTCAAAATTTCTTGGTTTAAACTATCCTAGTTTAAACAAGTTGCTTCAAGAATCTTCTTACTGTATGATTAATAATAGCTAATAATAAAGAGCTCTTAAGTTTACCCAAGACCTCGTGTTCTTAAAATCTCTTGGTGTAAGCTAGTTTGATTTTAAAAAGCTACTCTGAAGATCTTTTTATTGTATGGCTTGTAATTAAAGGAAAAGTATCAACCAAAGATAGAATTGGTGGCTCTACTCATGTTTCTCCCCTATCCTTTATGTAATAGTAAACCTAAATCCATTGCACATCTGTTCTTCAAATATAAATATACTAAATTCATTTTAGAAAGGTTATAAGCAATGCATGATCTCTCTTACTTGGATACTTATTGGCTAAATATAATTGCATGTCTAGCTAACTTAAGACGGAGATCCAAGACAGAGTTCATCAACTTTATAATAGCATTAAGAATTACCATCTATTCTATTTGAATGGAGAGGAATATGAGAATACATCAAAATAAACATAAATCATGAATGAGATCATGAATAATAGCGAGCAACAGCTTACAGCACCATGCAAAGTGGATGCTACTCATGAGTTATTAGCTTTAAGTGCAATGTAGATAAATTTTGCTGCATAGAAACAACATAACAATGAAAATAGTGGCAAGTTTCCAGCAAAGGATGAATTGGTTCCAACTCACTTGAAATCGTTGTCTTATTTTGCTTGAAGAGCTTTTGGCTTATGATCCATTATGAATGATTCCTTAAAGCATAAATAAGTAGCTTTTCGATTCACCTTGTATTCTCTTATGTCAAGCAAGCAGCCCCAAATAGAATAGTCTTAAGTGATATCTTTTCATTACCTCTCATATAGATCCTTTTGTGAGTTGAACTTATTATTTCATTAACTTTAAGTTTCATTTTTCAAAAAAAAAAAACAAACAGAAAACAACGAGAATAGGAAAAAATAAAAGAGAAGAAGAAGAAAGGAAAATGGATGAGAGAAACACAAAAAATAATGAGGAAGATATGGAATGTGAAAAAAAGGAAAAGGGAGAGAAAACAAAAAAAAAAGGGGTAGGGGCAAGAGAGAGTTCGTAAAAACTTAGAGAGAGGGAGAGAGAGAGAGAGAGAGAGAGAGAGAGAGAGATGAAAAATAAATATGGAAAACAAAGATAAGAGGAACAGACATGAAAAATAAATATGGAAAACAAAGATAAGAGGGATAGACGATGTTGAATTTTTGGGTGAAGCATTGATTTCCAACAAAAGTATCAATTGGTGGAGCGAGGGAGAGAAGAAGAAGAAGAGGAAATTGTGAGTAAGGTTGCAAAAAGAATTTAGAATGTAGTTAGAAAACTAATTGGCATTAGCATTAAGGATTTTAAGGCTAGAAAGCTTGCTCAATTCATTGTTTAATAGTTAGAAAATTTCTTTATGGAGATTGCGAGTTTCTCTAAAGCAAAAAATGAGTATAAAGAGTCCGATAAAGCACCTGAAAGTCTATTGTAATCTAAATGCAATTACTAGAGAGACATGTTATAGTTGTTTAAACCTTTGAAATTACCCATAAAATGTTTCTTTGATAAATCTAGAATTTGGATTCCATTTAAAAAGTTGCAAATTTTGGTCATAACTTGTCCTATAAATGAATTGTTATTAATGTCAAATATAACTAGATTTGGAAATTCACCAAGCTTAACTAATTCCTCATTGAACAACATAGTAGAGATATTTAGTGACTTGATGTATAATTAACCAGAAAGAACTCTTGACATTGGTCCTAATGACTTGTTATTGCTCAAATCAAGAACCTCTAAATACTTCAATCTAGATAGTTCCACAAGCAGTTCACCTTGAAGATAGTTGAAGGAGAGATCAAGTGATTTTAAATATTGCAGTCAGGCTAACAAGCTTCAAATATTCCCTTTGAGAACCCTTTTTAGAAGAATCAACACAGTCACCATCTTCCATCAGTTGAACCATTGTTATAGTTCTCACTTACAACACCATCCCATTAACAACAGTAGTTCGAGTTAGACAAAGCTTTCATAATGGATTAATTTTTAAGAATTCTTATAATTCCTTTAGTGCAAGGAAATAATTCCTATCAACATCCAACTAAGAAGAGCCATTTGAATGATCCCCAAAAAACATAGGTGAGGGGGACAACTAAAATAAAGATCAATACATATTGTAAATAGTATTTTAGAGTAACTAGTTCAATTTTTAATGACAATGAAGAAAATGAGGATGGTGGATCTATCTCAATTATAGTAATAACCCATATGATATCACTTCTTATTATTAAATTTTTCATAATTTACTCTTCTTATTCCTCTTTCTCTCTCTTTCCTTCAATTTATACTTTTATTACTAATTAATGCTTCTTATAAAAAAAATCCAACAACATTTGTCCCTCTCATCTCTACTTTTTATAGCTATTTTTGAAGGTTCTTTCTCCCTTACTCTGTCTGTCTCTATTTATATATATACTTCCTCTCCAAGTTTTCTAGAACTCTCTTATACCCTTTCTTTTTTCTATTTGTTTTCCATTTCCATCTTTTCACATTCCATATCTCCCTCTCTATTTTTTTAACGTTTCTTACCTATTATCCTTTCTTCTTTCTCTTTTTTTTGTTCTCATTTTTACGAGCTTTTATTGATACTCTCCCTCACTTCTTCCCTCTCATAGCTCCGTTTAGTTTTAAATATGGTAAGATTTGGTTTCTTTTTATAGTTTTCTTCCAGGCAAGTCTATTAATGTGGCAAAAATACAATAAAAAAATACCGTATCAGTAAGTACTTAATAGAAGGTTAAAGGAAGTGTTAGATTTAGGGTAGGGTCTTTTTGAATGTTTTTATTGAATCAAGGGCAGATTTACCTTTGTTTTGATGATGACAGAAGTCTTCATACTAATAATATAATTATTATGTTTGATATTTTAAAAAGAAAGGTTTGAGGAGATATGGCTTAAAGTCTTGGAGCTTAAATGCAGTACATGATAAATAAGTGTAAAAAAAGTTAAGCTTAAAGATCAAGATAGGAATTTAAATATGTTTTATCTTGTAATTTTTATGTAGTCTTATTTGATCTTCTAGTAATGTTTTAAAGGGCTCAAACCATGCATATTGCATCATGATTAGTTTTTATGAATAAATGTTACATAATTAAGAGAAATTGTATAAGGTATAGTTTTTAAAATAATTATCTCAATATATAAAAAATATTGTAGGGAGGTCTTTGATGAGTGTGTGTTAGAAATTATTTTAGAGTGATTTGAATGAGTGGAAATGTGTAAAGTTATATGAAAAACTAGTTTGGCGTAAGACTAGTAAACCATATATTGAGACTAGTTGACTAGCGTACACTTTTTATCCATAAGACTAGTAAACCATATATTGAGACTGGTCGACCAGTGTACACTTTCAATTGGTTAACTAGTTGAAAGCATTAGTTGACTACCAGTGATTAGTCGACTAGTACGTGTGACTGAATCGATTAGTAGTTATTATAAACAAGGTATAATGGCTACAAACCAACAATAAAATGAATTAATTGATAATTAGTAAATATTAAATGTGATAAATAGCTAGTTGATAGAATTTGACCTATAAATAGGTGTATTGTGATCTTATTTATGTATCAATTAAGTGTGAAACATAAATAAAAAGTGTGTAAAGTATAAAATTAAGTGATCATGTGATTATTTGGTTGGATTTAGTGCGGTTTTTGGTGAAGTTTTGTACATTCATTCAAGTGTTATTAAGAAACCTTTTAAATATTTTATGTAAGTCAAGTAAAAAATCTTTCAAGTGTACTTTTGAGAGAGTTCTTGTTATGAATTTGAGAAATTGTAAAGGTAACTCTAGAATCTTTGAAAGAGAGAGGTATTATTGTAAAAGTAACCTTGTTAATAGTGGAACTCTTAATAATGTGTTGAAGAGTGAAAGTAGGTGTAGAATTAGATATTGAAGCACTATAAATTGGTTTATGCCCCTCTTACACTATCTCTTTTACATTTCAAATTTGTTTAATTTCAATTCATATGTTAATAATTTCAGCTCCAAATCTCCAAGTTGCCGGCTCTAGCTTGTCTCCAATTAATTCCCCTATCTCCTAGCACATGAGGGAGTCTTCAAAGCCTGCATACAACAAAG
>JAOXYD010000002.1:19638849-19652999 GCA_028565735.1 Pinacopodium congolense | reverse complement strand
AAAGCTCAAGAAAACTCTTGAGTATCCAAACAAACTAAGAACAATAATTTTTCAGCTTTAGAAACGAGATTAAAACAAAATAAATCAACAGAAATAAAGATGAACTAATAAAGAGCAAAATCTAGACAACTTTAAAGTTCTTGAAAATTTTAACTTGTAAACTTGTTGTTTAGCATCTTCTTTTTTTTTTGTTAAAAGTATTTGGGAATGTTAAATATAGGGTTAAGAAAGGTTTAGAGGTGTTGGAAGAGACATCTAGCCGTTTCGGAGACAAAATGACATAAAAAAATCCTTAAACCCTAAACTAGGCATTAGAGACAGCTTTTACTAATATGTGTTCTTGGAGTTTCAATCAATATTTTGAGTACTTAAACATTCAAGTAAAAACTCTAGTGTACTCTTAAGACCTTAAACAGAATGTGTATGATGATTTTGAAGTAATAAAAATAGATTTAAGCACTAAAAAATTAGATTAAATGATGCTAACTCAAATCTGGATAAATTTGAAATATATCAACAAATGAGCTCAGATCAAATGAATTTTAATTCTAAAAATGCAAACAAATGACTAAAACGAATCTTAACTATCTAAACATTAACTAAAAATTGAATAAGAATTCAAAAAAGATTTAGAACATATATCAAGGCTTTTTTATTAATAAAAATATTCAATTAATTCAAAACATAATAAGTAGCTTGATTATAAAATCTTTTCATTCTTTAACAACTTAAACCTCTACACAATCATTTTCTAAACTTTAATAAACTAAAATTCATATAATAAAGAGATGAAAACAAATTGAAATATACATAAATAACTTCAAGCAATATTTCAATTCACTTAAATTCATCAAGAGGCATACGTTAATATTAACTTTTGATTAAACACTTTAAAGTCTATATGACTTTCTAATACAATTCCTAATATGTTAATGCCATAATCAAATTCAACTCATCACTAAAACAATTATGCAAAGCCTACGTTCAAGTATATATGTAAGTATGACATGCAAATGTGAGAGCCCTTTCAAGCATTAATGAAAATCATCTTTAGGAAAAACACTTTCCTAAACCTATCCAAACTTGGTCTTCATGTCTTGGTCTTCATTCTTTATCCTTTCATCCATTGAGCTCTTCTACCTTAGGTTCCAAAATTTATCCTTGCACTTTTACTTCAACCTATCTTTTTTAATGCTGCAAAACTTAAACATTAGTAACAATAATGTTTTTTCATCATAAAAACACATAATTTAAACTTATTTGATTCAACAAGCCTTATGTTTCAAACTTATGTGTAACATTTACTTGAAGCTAAAATATTCTAGGGGCTCAAATTTTACATCCATGCATTTCATAAGATTTAAAATTATATAAACTTTCTTTTAATAAGTCACATTTTGAATTTTTGACACTTGAATCAATTTAACAATTAAAACAGACTTTAAATGTGTTTTGTAACTTGTGTGCATTGGTTATGAAGTAAAATAAACAACTTTGAAATGTTTTGGACAAGTTTTTGAATTGATTTTCTAAATCATTAACAGTATGTATCGACATGGGTACAAGGGGCTATTGTAGTCATGTGAAATAACCTTTGTAATCCTTGTTTTGGACATTAATGGTAATTATGCTTAAAGCACAACAATGTCGTTGATCCCTGACAAACTCGTCATTGATGTCATCTGTCAAATAGAAACTTTCCTTTTTGTCTATAATTCTAATGATTCCTCTTTCCCAGTGGTTGTCGCATTGTTCTAACATCACTTTTACATCTAGAACCCCATTTTTAACCCTTTTAAATTGACTATTTGAATCAAGAAACATTTTTTAGTGAGATTTTGAACAAATAACACAACCTTCATCAAAGTTTCATACCTTATTTTGTTCATCTCTTTCTATCCTATTCTTTCTAGTTTCAAATATATTTTTAAGTTTCTAAACCCTTATATTCTGTCTCTTTTATCCTTCAAAAGAGTTTCATGCATATGTTTATATTTGAACATAAAACATCAGTAATCATTTAATGTCTCCATTGTTTTGTGTTCATCTTGCTCAATTTTTTGTCTTCACATTTCAAACAGATTTTTATACTTTGAACTTATTATATTTTGTTTTTTTAAGGTTGTATAGGAGTCATAATTTATTATTTATCATTTAAATACACTTTTTAATTAATTTATTTTAAGTTTACGAAGAGTTATACATAAAGCTATCAAGTATTGATGCTTATTCATATTCAATCTTACTCCTTCAATTTTTAGATACATTTTTGTGTTTTCAATCCATTCTTTTTTATTTTTTAATCCTTTAAGTAGTTCTATTACGTTTTCCTTTATCTTATAAATTTTTTTTATTTTTTAGTATAATACGTCATATTCATTAAAGTTTTCAAATTTTTATTATTCATCTTCTAAAATATTCATCTTTTACTTCAAATCAAATTTCTAGGCTTTTAAATCAATATATTCTATTTTTTAAGGTTTATATAGGTCACTAATCATATATTTCATTTTTATATGCATAAGAGCCCTTAGTTTATTGTACTTCAAGTGAAACACCTCCATTGGCATGCTTTAGTTACGACTTAATGGGTTTTCATAATTAATTGGTTATTTAATCTTGTAAAAGCTCTTTTAACAAAGAAGATTATGATTTATAAGGGTTACTCTTCACCTATTAAAGAAGATTGTAAGTTGTTATATTGTGATAGTGCAAATTTCAATATCAAGTGTGGGCACGGATTAGGCAACTTTTTTATTGCTAAAACACTATAAATTTTAGTATCTTCTCTCTTCCCTATCCTAATTAATTATTGTTGATTGAATTTTAGATCTTATAAACAATTTTCATATTGGTTTATACTTATATTGTTGATCACTTGTGTCATTTCTTCAACTTTACATTATTGACGTTTTGTGCCATTAATTTATGTTTGTGTTGGTATCAATTATGCAAATAATTTGTACTTATATTGTTTTTTATTATGAGAGCTTATTGTTATTTTTATTTCTGTAAATTGTTTCTTTGACATATATGTATTGAGTTTTACTCTTTACATAATCATTAGCATATTTTTCTAGGTTGAATTTCGATTTAGGAACTTCATATAGATTGGAATAGCTTTAGGTGTGTTAAAATCTTAGATTAGAAAAGGTTTTTATAACACTCAATTCATCCCCCCCTAGGCCTCTTACGTGCCTTTGGGACTTACAATTTTAACATAAATTAGTTGACTACCTAGACATTTTGGTTGACTAATACGTCTCATTAGTTAAATATATCAATAAATGACATAAAAGAAACTTATTACACAAAATGTTTATACTTTACTAAGACATTGGTGAACTAATATCTGATAGACTTTATTTTTATACCATATTTGCCACCAAATTAAACTAAATTGTTGTATAATTGATTACATTTGATGTTTATAGGCTTAATTATGTGTTTGATTGAGAACATTGTAGTTGGAGTTTATTTAATTCAGAAAATTTGAGAAAAGGCTGCTGAAATTTGAAGTTTTAAAGTAAAACGATGGAAGCTAGGCATCGTTCCACCCCCAAGTCAAAGACTTAAACAGCGATGCTCAACAAGCGTCGTTTAACTCCTTTCAAGTGTCGTTTAAGTAATAGTCGACACTTTTCCAGTGGGATCTCCTTCTCCACTTGCTGTAACTTGCCCTAATTGCTCTCTATTTGTAGTTGACACATATAAGAACACAGAGAACCCATTTGTGTAGAGGATGGACAGAGAAAAAATACAAAATTTATAGAGAAATCAAATTAAGAGAACCTTAGGAGAAACTTAGGGTTATTTTCTCTTGTTCTTCATGTTTTTCATCTTGTTTTGCATATCTGAGTTGTATTTTAGAGTTGTTGAAGCTCAATACACGTGAATCAACCTTGTAAACGTGTTTAGAGCCAGAAATTGGTGCACTTTAATTGATTTTCATCTATTAAATTCACTTTTCTTCATCATTTGTACAAGCATATGTTTTATATGATGAGTTTGATTTGTTTCTTGCTTAATATGAGTTGCTGATCTTGTTTTTGGTTAGCATTTGTTTTTAAAATGACTTGAGCATGTGCTAAATATGTTTCCTTATTAGATTAAGGGTTGTTATTTGCTTTTGGAAGGGATTAAAGCTTGTTTTACACTAAACATGTAAGATAAAGTTAAGAAATAAGTTAGGATCTGAGAAATCTACCTAATTTATTAGACAAATCCTTAAGCAACCTGATTAAAATCATTGAATAACTGAACTTTGGTTTATCTTAAGGGTCAGAATCTGAATTTAGGATTTTTTGGATTTAAACTTTTTGGTTTTAAAGCTTTATACTTAAGATCGTGACATAACCAAACTCCAACTTAAGTTTTTAGAGATTAAGCTTTGTTTTAACCATAGCATTGCTTAGATTAAGTGAAGTGATCCTAGAATAAGTCCCTTAATCCATCTTTTATCCATAAAGACAACTTCTTTTATTGAACTAAGCTATTCTGCATAACTTAAATGTTTTGAATTTGTTTAGTAATTCATGTTTAAGTTTTCATTCAATTGAGATTCTCTAGATAATTGTGATGAAATTTGTCTTAGTACTTGTAATTTTAGCAAAGTATCCGTGTGGGAACAATACTTGGATCTTAAATTTACCTCCACTTTATTACTTGAAACTGGTGCACTTGCCATCAATGTTGATTGAATTGAATTGAGAGAAGTGACATTAAAGAACTTTAATTTGGAATTAACTAGAGCCTTCAATCATGCACCAACTTGCATTCAACATATATTTAGATCATTTATTAACCATTCCTTACCGAAAATTAATTTAGTCACTCATTTGAATAAAAAACAAACCACATTCATTATATTCTTGAACAAAAAGAACAAAGAGTGGATTTTAATCGATAAACAAGTTTAGAAAGCACTAAAATCTTGCTACAAACATGTTTACAAATCTAAATCATGTGCCCAAGTTATTATAATCCTAAAAAACAATCTTAAATATGTAAAACCTAATAAAAAAATATGAAGAACACAAGAAGTAAGCCCTAAATTTTGAGAGGAAACAAGTTGCATAAGTTGCAACTAATGGAAGGAGGAGATCCAATTAGAAATTTTATGATGGGTACCTAAATGACACTTAAAGAGGAGTTAAATGGTGTTGTTGTACTCCTACAGTTTAACTTCGCATACTAACTATAATGACAGTTATTTATCCTTAAATGGTAGTTCAGCAATATTGCTGTTTTACTCTTGATTTCTGATTTCTCTGTAGATTTCTCCAAATTTTCTATCTTTCCAGCTTCAAACTGCAATATAAATATGTCTAAAGATAATTCACACAATTTAACATCAATTTGGAAGCAATGCGCATTAAATCATAAATAAAAACATATGAAAACTCATTAAACTAAGAACCTAACACCTTGTTATTAGAAATAGGTCCTACTACCCATAATTTGTAATAACTTGAATTGCTTTTTCACTCACATTAGCCAAAGGTTTAGTTTAACCCTATCTTATAAAGTAGTCCATCATGACTAGAAGAAATCTAAGTTATCTTATATCAAGGGGAAATGACCTAAGCATATCTATTCCAATTAGGAAAAAGGGATGGCACTTGATATCGAGGTACAATTAACAATAATTAGGATAGACTAAGGATTTATTATCCATTTCTTGTAAAGTGATCTTAGAGACCTGAATCATTTTATAAGGTTTTTAATAATAAAATCATTCTTCACAACCCACCTCTCATGGAGCTTTCCTTAACTAGGATTTATACTATTTATAATTACCTCTCACGATCATATAAATCACCCTTTGAGTGGGGTATAGTTCCTTATCAAGTTCCCTAGTTCTCAACCTTCGTATATGACTTCTCTTTTATTCCTACTTGACTCAGTAATCCTTACAAGTTTACCAAGTCTTTTGCTACTTTATGAGATTTTTGGAGTCCTTGGTCTTATGCCTAATATTACTATGGAAACTACAATATAGGTTCTTATCATTCTTAGTGAGGTTGGTACCATTTTTATAAGTTCCACAATTAGATCATTGTCTAAGATTTAGCATACAATCATGTTAAAGGATTTATTGAACTTGGGAAGATCTTACTTGATTCTTCATATGCTTTTATCCTTTGATCACTCAATATGTAGATTTTTCTTCTAGGTTTTCTTAACCAAAAAGAGATTCCTTTTTCTATTTTCATTTACTTATATCAGAGTAATTATATTGGAGTTAAGTCGTATAGTTTCCCAATTGTTATGGTTGGCCCTTTATTGGTGGGATTTCTTACATTACATTTAGTGCCCTCCATATTTATATCTTTTCCCTAATTTGTAACTTTTTGAAACTCACAATCATTTCTTTTACGTCAAATTTTGTAGATTTTGACAAAGTATGAATCCATTTACGAAGGCTACTATTGATACCCCTATATCAAGACTAGGGATTTTGGTTGTCTCCAAGCTAAAGCATTTTAGACAGTCCCTTAAATTCTCTTCTAACATTTGGGTTATTAACATCAGGTAGGCAGAGTCTTTGGGTTTGCATCTATTGCTAGCAAAGTGTGATATGAATATGATAGTTAATTATTGAAAGGTGACTATTGAAGTTGAATGTAAGGTCTAGTACCATGAATGTGCCACATTAGTCATAGTGGAAGAGAAGGCTTTGTATTTTATGGCATTGGATACATCATATAGATAAGTTCCTTAATTGAGGCATACGATCTACACGGTTATGTTTGTTATCATAAATGTCCAAAGTTGACATCTTAAACATGAATAGTAATGGCTTCACTATGACATTAGGTATCAGACTTGGCTCCATGTACCATGTCTCAATGTAAATGATTACAAGGATGCAGTGGGGCTTCTTTTAATGATGATCATGAGGTGTAAGGATGTTATCTTTCATGCCTTTCTTTTTTTGTGCTTGAAACAATTATTTAACTTGTTGTAACATTTGAAGTTTAGCACTTTATTCTCGACTTCTTCTTTGACTCAAGGAGTTTCAAGGGTGTTGGTTGTTTAGAATATGTATCACTTTCATGGGTATCCATTCTTCTTTCTTAAGTTTGGGTAACTCAATTAGTGTAAGACTTTAATATTATAAAATTCTAAATACTTCTCACAAACGGTGTCCAATGATATAACTAAATCTGGGGAAGGCTTATTGGGTTAGTAGCAGGTCTATAGACCTACAAAAACAATTACTAAACATGTCAAGATTTTAGTAAAGACACTTTGATGCCGGAATTAGTAAGAGCCAATAGGTGGTATGCACGCATGAAATTTCTAATCGATCTTAATGATAGTAGTTATGACAACTTACCTTGATGCGTCTTCTTTTTAGAAGCGATCTTTTAATAAGTGTAATTAACTAAAGTTCTATTAGATAGCTTAATTAGTTTTTTATTAGAACTATACTTCCTTATGTGAAGGAAATCTTAGTTAAACTTCTTTTCTAGATAATTAAAAATCTCATTGAAACTCACAGGGCTGCTAAAAGCGATAAGCCATACAAAATAAGTCAAGCTCACTCGATATGTTCATCAGCTATGTATCATGTCAAAATTTATTTCATTATTTAACTAGTAATTCTAAAAGCAAAATACTTGTCCTTTGAAGCCAACCATGCAATTCGTCGTATGAAGAACATCGACTCGTCCAAAATGTAAAATTTTAATTAGTGACTTGACTCGCTTAACCATATAAATCGTTTAATTGTCGAATCCCTCAAGAATTTTTTTTATAAAAAAAAACATTGGAGATATAATAGTCAAGTTTTGTAGCAGAATTACATATAATAATAATAATAATAATAATAATATCTATGTTTAAGTTAAGAAGCTTTAATCAATCTTCCATTACGTGGAACAATGGAATAATTTTTATTGTGGAAGTCCATCTCTTTACCATCCATCCATATGACTCTCACTTATTCAAACGATCCCATGCAATCACAGGACGTAACCTAATCTTATTCATGCTCAAAGCATGAACTGTAGTAACCTACTCCCAACGGCAAACACTTTGAATCCACTATATAAAGTACTAACAACCAAAACAAAACCATCCCAAGCACAGATCAGCCTCTCCTTCAAATGGCAACACCAAAATCATGGGTTTTGACAGCCTTAACTGTGTCACTAATCCTAGGATTATGCTATGGTCGTAAAGCCCCTCCTGCTCCCAAACTCTCAGTTCCTCACATCAGTACTAGTGGTGCTAATTATCATGAGCTAGACAACAACCTTGGCAACTCGGCTCCTCAACCTGACCCAGGAAGAAAGGCCCATGTTAATGTCAGTATTCCTCTTTCTCCTCATTGGCTATCCACCGTTGGTTGGGTTGGCATCAATCAACTGAAAGGAACAAATGCTTAACTTCTTCTATTTTGGACCCTTATGGTAAAGTATACTACTGGGTGTGGTCATAAACCAGTTTAATTGAGCGAAACTGGGGTTTTATGTATTAAAATTCTTCTATTGTCAACACTATGGTTGATTAAGCATTACATATATATACATATATATTCTGTGTGACTGCCTCCGTAAGTGGTCTTTCTCACTCCCAAAGAGAGAATATGATTTTGTATTTTGATACCAAATCAATCATCTGTCAACATCCGGGTAAGCAATCAACACAGGTTCTAGATTCAGATGGGATGTATACAAAGTTCCAATAAATCAAGATCCCGTTTCTGCATATTAAGAGTGAGTTCATAGCATCAAACAAATAAAGAAATAACTTCAGGACACTATTTGCTAGACGAACTTGTAAATGTGAATGCTAATGAATATGTATAGTCCGAGCTCACCATGCAATAAACATGGAATACAGGCTACGCACCATGTTAATTTTACGTCCATAAGCAATGAATACAATATTCCGTATACTATTTCATAGCGTGAATAGAGGCTGCGAGTATAATGGCTTTGTAGACTTGTTTTGATGTATCAAACTGGATCAAATGTATAAAGGATTGCCATATCAGTCAGTTATGCACACCATAACCCCAATCTATCTGTTTGGAAAAGAATTCAAGTAATTAATTGTGCAACCCATCAAATTAATCATGCAATTCACCAAGACCAAGCCAACAACATGAAAAATGACATATTATTTGATATAAGCAACTGTACAGCCAAAATTCAATGGGCTTTCTGGTTCATACTTGGCAACACGTGAATGCTTTCCTAATATCTCCAGTGCACGCTCCTTCACAGCACCACTGCCCATCCCATGTATAACAAAGATAACAGAGCGTGACTCTCTCGCAGATAAGGCCATATCAAGTTGGAGAGCTGCCTCTTCTACCCGCATTCCCCGTAGATCCACTGTGTTCTTTGATGTCTTCACCCTTGGATCATAAGAAATCTCCTCATCAGTTTTCAACACCAGAGGCTGCTTTTCCTACAACACATGGAATGATGATCAAGAGGCAGATATGAGAGGTCATTTGGAAGAAAATTTTTAATCTGCTTAGACTTTCTCAAATTTTACTGTTATTTTTTGGGTAGGCTATTTTGATGCCTTTTGTAACAAAGCCCTGGGATAAGACTGCTATCTCAGCATCTCTATCTGGTTCAGAATTCTTTTCTGTAACTTGTTCTCAACATCAATTCATTTATCTTCCACAAAAAATGTTTAATACTATGAACAGCTAGAAATTGTTTAAGAAGTTATATACGGTTAAACATCCAGCTAAAAAACCATGACTTCACCACTTATTCCAAATTAAGACTTTGTATGCAGGAAGTGCATAGCTCCGTAACAGAGACAAATGGAGGAACATCTTCCATCGAGTAGATTAAACAAGTATTTTGCTACATACTCATACAAAATAGTGCGTTAAAAAAATTTCATTAGATGCTTATACAAACATATGAAAATGAAGTAAGAAGCTCAAAAGGATTATATATCCATATAGTTTATGTATTATGATACTGTACGCACCTGTCTCTTAAAACGTGCAGCCAAACTATTAGCATCCCTCCTTTTGTTACTTGGAATTGATTGAATTTCATCCTTTTTCACACGAACTCTCACTTTACCATATTGGATTAAGACTGTCTCATCATCTGCCTGTGAATCAACTATAGTTGCTAACTTACCTCCCAGTCCCTTCACTTTGACTTGCTCCCCAAGCTGTGGGTTATAGGAAGTAGTATCAGTTTTTCTGACAGTTAGACTATCCCTAGGATGGTGCTCTTCAACTATGGAAGCAATTTCTGCTTCAGATGCCCTAATAAGAGAACCAAATTGATCTCGACTCACTGTTTTGAGTCTGTTTTCAAATTCCTTAACCACAACATGTATCTTAGACTTTGCTGCTTTAAGTTCTTCTTTAACCTGCTGTGCTTCCTTTGCCATGAGAGCTGTCACACGTTGATCAAGATCTTCTGCCTCATATTTTATCTTCATCGTTTTAAGGGAAAAAAATGAGAAACAAAGAAGAAAATGAGATAACATTAACAACTAGTGAAAATACCAAAAATATAGTGTATGATATATTTTTTTCTCTCACTATTCAGAAAATTAAATACCCCCATTTTCCGGTTTCTATCCATCCATAGGCATCATCAAGAATTCACTTTGAAAACCTAGGCAAAACAATAGGCAAGAGCAGAATCACTTTTTACTTCAAGCTTTCATTGTTAAAATCAGGAAAAGAGTTTTTAATTTATAGAAAGTTAGTTATGGTTCAAGACTTCATCAATGTTACGACGAGAGAATCAAGTTTCAACATGTCTACAAATTATGTGCTAGCAACAGCAAAGTGCTCATGACTTATAAGTGACCTTGAGAACAAAAATATGAACTTACAGCAGTAGTATAAATGAAAGGTAACAAATTAAGAGCTGTAAAGATTGGTTGGAACTTCTAAAGTCTACCTCATTGTAAAGCTCCAGAATATCTGCACGAAGGAAAGCAGATTCCTGGGCCTGAGCTTCTAGTCTGTTTCTTTCCTCCACTAATGATTGATAGATCAAACTATTTCGTTCTTGTTGCTTTTCAGGAGCTAACTTCTCAACCCAGTTTTGTGCACGTTCAAGAATACTGGCATCAAAACCCATTAGTTTAGCAATGCTCAACGCATTGGAATAACCAGTACTACCCCAGAGGATTTGATAAGTAGGTTGTAAAGTTTCGAGAGAAAATTCCATAGCTGCATTTTCAAATTGACCATCCTGATCTTTTAGGAGACTTAAATTAGTGTAATGAGTAGTCACAATGCTTAAGTTTATGTGGTCTTTTAGATACTGCAAGATGCTGGTTGAAAGAGCCACCCCTTCTGAAGGATCAGTTCCACTACAGATTTCATCAATGAGAACAAGGGACTCTTTTGAGGCTACATCCAAGATCTTACTAATCCTCGTTATATGTCCACTGAAAGTTGAGAGCCTTTCTTCTAGAGACTTCAATTAAAGAATACTAGAGTCAGAAGAGAACAGCCCAACAAAAGAACAGAGCAGAAATTTCCCATGAACAAGTACCTGGTGGTCCCCAATGTCTGCCAGAACAAGATCAAACCACGGAAGTCTTGGAGCATTTTTAGCAGGCAAAAAAAAGCCTGCCTTTGACATAATAGAAGCCATGCCAAGAGTTTTCATCGAAGCAGTTTTACCTCCAGCATTAGGTCCTGAGATGATAACCACCCTGATTCCAGATCCCACTTTAATGTTTATTGGCACAGGAAAATCACTGAAGCTGTCTGACAAATCTCTAGTCACCATTACACCATTTACACTATCTGACTCAGTTGACTCCACAGAGATGGATCCGAGGACATCAGTCAAACTTCTTTTAGATGATCCAAGAAGCAATGGGTGTCGTATACCTTCTATATCTACTGATAATGCACCTTCTGCTCCAGCAGAGGATAATTCTCCATCGCCTTGAAAAGTTAGAATCGGACGAACCCCTGTGACCAAGTGAGCATAGGCAGCTCTAGCAAAAGCAAGATCAATTTGTTGAAATCCATCTAACAAATGCTGTATATGCCTCTCTGATTCTGCAATTTCAGAGGACAGCAAGCTTAATATCACTATTTCCTCGGATTTCTCAGAATTGGAAAGCATGACTTCCAAATTGTTCAATTCCACTGCCTCGCTGGGCTCCATAAAATATGTAGCACCAGAGCTACTAACATCTAGAACCACGCCATCTGGAACTAAATATTTGTGTGAAGCTCTAACTCCCACACAAAACCTAGAACGGCGCTTGGTTACCAATGGTTTATCTACACCCCCAGCCTGAAAAATCCGATTCGATATTTCCTTCAACAAAATGTCTAGGTTTTCCAAGTTTTCTTTCCTTTCAGACCTAATGATCTCTAAATCTTCACTGGCTTTATCAAGAATTATTGAAAGATTGCAGTCTATGCAAAATGCTATTTTTCGCTCCAATTCTGCCTGGAAACTGCAACTTTGAAGTATTTCAAGCAGGGGAGAAGACCTATTCACGTACAGGATTAGATTCCACACAATCATCATTGAAAAGTTATGAAACGTAACACTGACAGCTTTCAGTAGAATATCTTGAGAAAAAAAAAGGGGGGGAAAGAGGTGCAAGCGCATTCAAACTAAAAATTCAAATTTCAAGTTCATATAAAGATTCGAGAATCCACTAGCTCAACATTAATGCCTCTATCCAATTTATTTCAAGAAAAGGAAAAGGAAAGCTAGACTTATCCATAAATGTATCAGATCACATTATCTGATGCTTACTACACCCTTTGTCGGCAGCCTAGCTCAAAGCATTGCAAACATATGAAATGTACAATAGACAGAAAGAAAGAGTGCGCGTTGTACTTCTCATCTTTCAACTTCTCCAAAATGGCACTTGCAGATTTCAGAGTCCGCGTGACGGCACATAGCTCACCAACAGTGAGAAAATTTCCAGAAGTCGCAGAACTGACAATCCCCCTTATGTCCTCGACCCCAGAAAGGTTCAAAGTCCCAGATTCCAAAACTTTTAATGCTGCCTCGGTCTGGTCCAGAAGTTTCAGGCTCTCCTCTAAGCTCTTGCCGATGGGAATGTTCGCGTTCTGGGCAACCGAATAGCCCATTGATGTTGACGTGAAGGAAGAGAGTCGCTTGCAAAGTGAGGGCCATTCAAGAGTCTCGAGGGTCTTTGCTTGAAGGCAGTGCGTGACAGCGAGTTTATGGATGTCTGAGTGATGGTGGTCGGAGAGGGAGCAGAGAGGTTTAAAGGTTTTGAAGGGTTTAAGGAGAAATGGAGGAGAAGTTTTGATGCCAAGAAAGTGATTGTGGAATTCCATCTTAACTGAAAAACATTTCCCAATTTGTAAGTCATCCAGGTTTTGTTGAAAGCAGTTATGCTTTGCGCGAAGAGGGTCCTTTCCTGCCTCTGATGTGTCTTATCCCCTGTTCATCCATTACTTTATTTTATTTGACTAAAAGATCGTAATTTTTGGGATTTTCATTTCGGCACGAAACGGAACCTTATGTGGAGCAGCGGTGCCTGAATGGTTGCTACATTAGCCGCTTGACTTTCTCCCTTGTTTTGGTTCGGTTTGGTTTTTCTAAGGGTAAAAGGGTCATTTAAATCTTAAGATTTTTATCAATATTCATGTCAGATCCTATCGTTTTAGAGTATTTAAAAATAACTCTAACGTTTCAAAAATATTTTAAAAGAATCTTAACGTTTCAAAAACGTTCAAAAACAACTTTAGTCAAACTTTTGTCAAGTTTGATTGTTAAATGTGCTACGTGATACGTCCTGATTGGTCCACGTGTTACGTGAGTCTCGCATGTTGACATGACACTATCACGTAGCATTTTATTTTAAAAAAATTTAATGTGGGTCTCGTAATATTGCCATGTCAGATGTCACGTGGAGTGGAGCTCACATGACACGTGAACTAATCAGAGCTTGCCACGTGATATTCGTAGCAAGATGGTAAGTTCGTGCATTAAGATGTGAGAGGTCTTAAGTTTAAATTGTATAAGTTGATTTTAATTTCTTCTAAAACGACGTTGTTTTGACAGTGAACATTAGAATTCGTCAGGAGCAACAGCGATTTGAACTTGTGAGCCATCTTTTATATTTTAGAAAGGATATTTCGTTATATTGAAGCTAGAACTCATTCATCTATCAAACTTGTTTCTGTT
>JAOXYD010000002.1:19619118-19629178 GCA_028565735.1 Pinacopodium congolense | reverse complement strand
AATTATCCTAATCTAAGACTAGTACCCTCATGATTAACCAATCTTTGGTTAGTTCATTGATTTAAACCACGTTATTTCTTGACTTTTCTAATAACCTAGGTAGAGACTGTCTAATCATAGATTATCTGATGGCAATATCCTAAGTGATCAGTTTAAGACAAGTATTAAGCATTCAATAAACAAAGATTGACTCACTAGTCATACATTAATCATAAATTAACAAAATTAACCATCCATAAATAAATTCAGCATGATAACTTAACTGAAATTAAACATTAAGCACAACAATTAATCAAAGAGCATAACAATTATAACTTAAGCCATAATACTTTGATTAATTAAAAAAAACAACAACAATATATGAAATTAAGAGTTTAGAATGAATCAATCACATGCCTAGATGATATCCTAACTCAGAACTACATGACTACAGCTGCTGGAACATTAAACAACCTAAAAAACTCAACTTACAAAAGAAAGAAATGAAAAAAAACCTAAAAACTAACTAAAACTAATGTGTTTAACTCTAAAATTAGATGCTTCAGACATCTGGGTGGTGGCTCTTTATATAGTGAAGGCTTAACTGCAAGTGGAGTAAGAAGACAGCTGCAAATTTGGAAGATTGAAGTCAAAAATCGTCGCTTCCATTCATTAACGGCGGGCTGATTTTGAGTACAACGGCACCGTTATAGAGCAGTAGGGTGTCGTTATTGACATATGATGAACTCATTAATGGCACCCTATTCTTCCATCAACGACACCTTGGTAGGGTGCCGTTAATGGTCCAGATTTGTGTCCTTGATTTTTTTGGACATTTCTCCAATTATTCACATCAACCTACAAATTAAACATTTCTAAACATTAATTAAACAATTAAGCACTGAAATATGGTTAATTAGCATCAAATAACAACCAAAACACTATGAATTTGCTCCCTAACAACTTTCCAAACATCAATCTCAAATATCAAGAGGAGAAAAGATCAAACAAGCCTCTTGATTATGTACCTAAATTCATATTCTAAGAATGTATGTATGAATGTTCAATTTGTAGGCCTCTTAATAAAACGACAAAATAAAACCAAGTAAGGTTTACATTAAACATATTTAAGCTTATTTCTTCAATCTTGAATCTTTATGTTGTTCTTCATTTCCAACCTTTAAGATTCTTCGACTGATTGTCTTGAGTTTTAGCCAATCTATCTTTCAAACATACTAAAAAACACAAATATTAACAATATGGTTTATTTTGTCATTACCAAAATAAGGTGGAATCATCCTTGGTTCAACAAGAGAAAAATCATATCAACCTTAATTCTAGGATTCTTTTCTTTTTTTCTTAATCCTTTTGATCTTGTTGTGCAAGTTTGAGTTAATATTTGAGGATTGATAGAGTTCAGACACGTGATTTAATCTTGTAAATGTGTTGTAGAATTTTAGTGGTGCATTCTAACCTTGTTTGTACATTAAAACCACTTATTGTTATCATTTGTTCAAGAACATGTTGAATATGATGAGAATCAATTATTTCTTTCTTTAAATGAGTTGTTGATTCAATTTTTGGTTAGGGAATGGTTATAAAATGACTTGAATATGTGTTAAGTATGATTTATTGTATTATTGAAGGCTATCTTTTGTTTAAATGATTATATTAATGTTGATTCTAAACTAAAAAATTATAATAAAGTTAAGAAACAACTTATGATTAGAGAAATCTACCTATTTTGTTGGAAGAATCATTTAGCGACTTGATTTAAATCATTAAATGACCAAACTTTGATTTATCTTAAGGCTTATAATCTAAAAATTGGAAAATTTTAGGTTAAGGTTCCTAAACTTCAAACCTAATGCTTAAGATTGATGAAGGACCAAACTTCAACTTAAGTAATTACAGAAAAAGCATTGTCTTAACTATAACATTTCCTTAATTTAGTGAAGTGACCCTAGGATAAGTCATTCAATCCTTAATTAATCCATTTAAATCATTGAAAACCATTTCATGAACCAATTCATCCATTAGATAATCCTTTTATTCAAACTACATTATTCTCTATAACTTATCATTTTAATTTCATTTGGTAAATTAAGTTGTTAATTTCACTTGATTCCAATTCTCTAGATAATTGTGACCTAATTTGGCTTAGTATTTGCAATTCGGGATTCCCTGTGGGATAATAACTTGAATCTTAAATATTTTCCTATATTATTTTTTATTGGTAGACTTGCAATTAGTGTTGGTTTGGAATTGTTAAAGAAAGAAAAGTGCATCAATTATTTAATTTGTGAATTAAATTTGATCATTTATCATTAATAAAAACTAACCCAACAAGTTTTTTGTGCCATTACTGGGAAGCATCAATCATAATTAGAATATTAGGGTAAGTTAGTGAAGATTAGTCTAGAATTGTTCATATTATTTAAAATGTTGCACTTGTTTTACTTACTTTTTGTTTGAATTGTGTATTATTTGTTTTGTGAGTTTTTGTCTTATATAGTAGTTTGTTTTATTTTCTTATTTACTTAATGTTGCATGCATACTTGAGGACAAAAATTAAGAAGTTAGAATTTAATCCAAAGCTTGAGATAACCATTTGAAAGCTAAAGAAAGAAACTCGAGCAAGCACTTTTGAAACTATAGAAGTAGGACTTTCTATCAACAATCTTTTGATTTAGATATGGTTCCACCTGAATAAATAGTTGATAAATCTCAAGAGGTTGGTAGACCTTTAACTATGGTGGACTTTGCTTTAGGAAATAAAGGGCAATCTATAGCCAGCATTGTGCAGCCTATGGTCAATGCTAATAACTTTGAAATCCCTCATAGCATTATTTCAATGGTTAGAGTTCCCAATTTGGTGATATAGCCTTAGAAGATCCAAATGAGTATTTATAATATTTCCTTGACATTTGCAATCTTTTTAAGAGTAATGGTGTCTCCGATGACACTGTTAAGCTTAAATTGTTTCCATTTTCCCTTCGAGGCAAGGCTAGAGCATGGCTTAATACCCATCCCCCTAGTTCTATTACAATATGGAACAATCTAATGAAACTATTTTTAGCTAAGTGTTTCTCGTTTGCCAAGATTACAAAGACAAAAGCTGAAATTGGTTCTTTTATTAATATAAGAATAAGAGTTTGTATGAGGCATGGGAAAGGCATAGGGAAATGTTAGCAAAATGTTCATGTCATGGTTTTAATACCTAGAAATAAGTGGACATATTCTATATAGGCCTTACACCTTATACTCACTATATTATAGATGTTGTAGTTGGAGGACGTTTCATGCATAAAACTTTGGAAGAAACATATAATTTGATAAAAGATATGGGGACTACAAGTTTCCAATATAATTCCAATATAATTCTGAATGCTATCCTGAAAAGTCATATAAGGCACATGCTATCAGTGATATAGTTGCTTTAGTAGCTTAAATGGATGTATTAAACAAAAAATTGGATAGTTTGGTTAGTGGAGTTTGAAGTAGTTGATTTAGGAGCCAACCTGAGTGCAAACATTATGGTAGTTCTTCTCATGCATCCTTACATTTTCAAGTAGGTAGTCCCTTTATTAGAGAGCCTAAACAAGCCTAGTATGTTAATTATAATAGGTAAAGAAATGATCCTTATTCAAACACCTACAACCCTATATGGCGGAACCATCCTAACTTTTCTTAGTGAGATATTCAAAATACGTACCAACCCCCAACTAACCCATAGAGAGCCTTACTACCTAGGTTTAGAGCCAACCTACCTTTGCCTGAGTCAAGTTTAGAAGAGACTATGTTAAAGTTTAGTCAATGCAATGAGTGTCAATTACAAAATTATGAAGTAGCAATTAAAAATTTAGAGACTTAGCTAAATTGCTCAACTTTTGCAAGAACAACTTCCTATTAAGCTACCAAATACAACTGAAGCCAATCCTAGAGAGCATGTAAAGGCCATTATTCTTAGAAGTGGTAAAGAAGTGGAGAGTAGGAAAGTAGAAAAGAACAAGGAAATAGAAATTGAAGAGAGTGATGAAACTGTGGTGGAAGATGTACAAAGAAAAGAAAAGAAAAGAAAAGAAAAGGGGAAGGAAGTTGTTAGGGAAAACTAGGAGCAATATAAGCCTCAAATTCCTTACCCTAAAAAATTGAAGAATGCTAAGTTAGATAAGTAATTTGGGAAGTTTTCATAAATGTTCAAGAAATGACACATTAATATCTCATTTTCAGAGGCCATAGCACAAATGTCAAGCAATGCAAAATTTTTAAAGGACATTCTATTAAAGAAGAGAAAGTTAGAAGATTATGAAATTGTTAAGTTGAATGAAGATTGTTCTACAATCCTCTTAAAGTTGTCTCATAAGCTTAAAGACTCTGGTAGTTTTACTATTCATTGAGCAATAAGCAATTTACAAATAGAGAGGGTTCATATGGACGTAGAAGCCAATATTAATTTAATTCCTTTCTCTATCTTTAAGAAATTGGGATTAGAAGAACCAAAGTCCATAATAGTTTCACTACAACTGGCAGATCGTTATATCACTTATCCTTGAGAATTATTGAGGATGTGTTGGTTAAGGTTAATAAATTTATTTACCTGTGAATTTCTTAATGCTTGACATGGAAACTTCATATCATATCAAATTCATTATTTTGATGTTATTAAATCATAAGATAACTAAAATTGGAGGTTAATGTATTAAATGCGACATTTGAAGCAAAATTTCAAACATATTTAGTGAAATAAAAGATGCTAATCATATCATATTGGATATGAAGCAAGTCAAAGATTTTATACTATATTTGCTTCTATATTATGTGGTCAAGGCTCTTATAAGGTGTCGATAAATGTTTTAAGACTTCCACACCATATAGTAAAAGACTATGTGTTTAAGACATACTCACAAGAGGATAAAAAGAGAATAAGACAATTTTGTGATGAGTCTAATATGGAAAGAAAGTCTTCTATATTTTTTAGCATTTTAAGTTATGATGAGAGTAATATGTCTGAGAAAAGGAAAAAAGGACATCATAAGGAAAATTTCTTATTTTTTGTCATGTCTTTTGGGTATTCGAAGATTATATGTTAATTATTTATGGTAGAAAATGATAAGGTCCTTGGAACAATCATGATCATAATTTTATGATTACAAGTATTAGATGATAGTTTAGTTATTTCTTTTTTCCGAATTAACACTTATAATATGAAACTAAATGATGGCTTGTTAGACTTAGTCATATGGAATATAATCAAACACGTCGACCAGTCATATGAGCTTGTTTTAAAGGCCTGTATCATGTAAAATTTTTTATTGGGGACCATAGTCTAACCAATAATATTGTGTAAGAAACCATTTTGTATGGTAAGAAGAGCTATCGATTCATCGTAATTAACTTGTTATGATATATGTGGCCAAATACATGTGATATAGGTAATTATTCAATTAACATTATGAATGACTATAATTGATATAGTAATATCCACTTGAATTCTCCTAATTTGAAGCATCGTGTTATTTCTAATGATTCAAAGGATAAGTACTCTTTAGTGTTTTTGCCTAAATAGTTAAAAAAAAATTATGTGTGGAATTGAAGGAATAAACAATTAATTATTCCATAAATATATCTGTAGATAATGAGGAAAAGAGGAGAATTATATTTCTTTATGAATTTTTGAAAGTTTCTAATGACATAATCAAAGTATAATTAATACCTATTGAGGTGATATGTCATAATTACTAAATATAGTTACCTATATGTCTATCAAATTAGGTATTTGACACTACATTTGTTATGGTTTGTTAAGAGGCCTAACTTATCACATTTCAAGGAAAGTGTTACTTGCTCAATTTTTTTTATAAGTATAAGGCACGAGCTCCCAAAGTTAAGGTAAGTATCTTTGGTAGATATTATAAACAATCTACGAGATTTATTTGTTTAAAATTGAGTAAGATATTTGTGTCACAAGACATCATATTCTTAGGTGATAAATTCTGAAATAAAAGAAGATAGTTTGAAGCCTACCCCTATACAAGATACTGAATCAGAATGATCTAATATGATGAGATCAAGTAGAGATGATACATCCGAGTGAGAGCAATTAAGGAGATAATAAATTAGTTTTTGATCATAACAATTGCAACTCAATGGGAGTTTTCTATTACAATCTGATTCAAGTGGGAGTAATATAAAAGTTGAGAAATATGTTATCTCTTAAACTCTTTTACATGCACCCACATTGTGAGTGGATAAATCCCTAGATAACATTTTAATGTTCAAGAGAAAATGTATTGATAAATCCACCAGAGACTCATGGGTTTTATCACATGAGAAAGACTTATTTTGCTAAGGATGAATACATGAGTTACAAAAGAAGTATGAATGTTAGAAATCTTTATTTAAGTATAAGACTTAGATAATTGTCCTAAAGGACTTATTGTCATCTAGTATACATGAATTTTCAAATGTCAATTAAAAAGATTAATGTAACTATAGTAGTTACACAATATAAAATTAAATATGATAAGACATTTTCATTTATTATAAGGTTTACATTTGTTTGACTAGTTTTAACTTTATTAGTTAGAATGGATCTTCCTTTACATCTAGTGGATGTAAAAGGTTGCGCGTTCTTAAATGAAGAACAAAATAAAGAATAATCAAGATGTTTAGTTTTTCAAGGACTAAGCACATTACGTGTTTAGATTGTTATCGTCAATCTGTGGTCTAAAGCAGTATCAAATTTAGTGACATATGATATTTCATATAGTAATCATGTCATGTGATTTTAAAATGATTCATAAAGGCTATTAAGTATATACTATAAGATGAAATGATAAATATGTGAATTTATTGAAATGACTTATTGTTATTATTATTATCTATATATATATCTAAAGCATACTTGAACAGCTATGTATGCAGGATTGTAAATCTTACATATTGCTATTGCTAAAAGTGAGCAATTGAGTAATAGGTAGTCTTTGTAGATGCTATATAATGAGATGAAATTGATAATCCCATATACAATTTGTTGTGCATGATCAAATACAATGAAAGAAAGTAGTTGAGAGCTCAAATATTGAAACTAAACCAAACACATAAACATAAGCAAAATTATGTCATAAGGACATAGCAGCTTAGATAGTGAAAGAACCATACTATATGACTATGACAATGATACTAGTTTGCTTAACGTTAGGTATTTGATGCAACATATGCTTAATCAAGTATTAAGCATCATCATTTTTCTTAGACGAATTTTATATGAGAAATCATCATAAAAACAAATGTGAGAATACTTGATTTTTAAGTAAGTATTCGGTTTTAGAATGAATGATGAACATTTGATTCTAGATACTTATATTTATGTTGGACAGATATAAGATGCCTTCCCACATAGGTCATCACCTTTATTACTTTATAAGAATGAAGATAAGATAGTTTTAAGCCATTTATCCAAGTGATAAATTGAGAATTCAAGGCTTAAAACACGAATTTCGTTGTGAAGTAGATTAATAAGTAAAATAATTATTAGTAATGATGTAACTCTTAAAAAATGATATATGCATTTAATATGTCTTAATATCCCAGATGTGAGTTCTGAATAGTAGATTGATTTAATAAATAAGTGAACTCAAGTTAGGTATTAGGTATACCTAAACTATCATCTGTATAGTATTTGAGGAAAGACATACGCTCTATTAAAAGAGAGTCAATACTGTAACACATGAATCATACCATGTGTACATTATTGATCCATAAAGATAATATAAGTCATATTCTCAATTTATATTGTGTAAGGATCCCTTTGAGGATATATAAACCTTAGTTTTTTTGTATCCTTTTACTCAAGTTCTAATTCTAAAGAATTAAATTAATGATTATTATCTTATAATGTTGGTTGTAAATCATATTTGATTCAATATAATGGGAAATTCTAAAAATGTAAGTTAATTTGATTTAAAATACTAAGAACCGAGGAAGATCATTATGAATTCAAGTTTGTATGACAAAGTACTCAAAAGGATCCACCTTCTATGTAGAAGGCAGTACGAATATGAAAAATTTACAAACTGAGAATGAAATGTTGAATGATGTAATAAACAATTTAGGATACTGCATACTAAATTCACATTTGGATCAATTTACTAGTCGAGGCATCATATATTCCTAACTGATGTATAATAATATGCTCTCGTAATATGCTGATCGCACAGGTTATTGGACTAGCATGAGAAATGCAGAGTTTTAGAATTGGATAAACCCATAATGTATAATGGGTTTAATAATCATTTGTCAATATAAACTACCAAAGGGTAGTTACAAGTTTGAATTAAAATAAAAATGTTTCAATCTAAATCTAGTGATAAGTGTGAATGAAATATTTTTCTATATAAAAAAAGAAGAAGAGAGAATGCATTTTCTACAAAAAAATCCTTTAACCGATGAAAATAAGATATAATCCAAGTAAATGATTATATTTAAATCATGCATATATTCCAATTCGTTCCTAATATCTATGTGATATTTCGTAAAGTATCAATCTCATTTTAAAAGATATTGGATTTATACCTCATATTGCTAGTCTTACTTTATATGCATTTAAGATCATAATTTTGTATATAATCATGTTATCTTTTTGTCTTGATTGAGAAATTAAGAAGATTAATTTGAGATAGTACGTCTTATTGCTAATAGATTTACAACTACATTTATAACATGGAAAAGTATTTATGATCATAAATAAGTACTTTAAAATTTAGTGATAAGCAAATATTTTTTTAAAATAAAAAATTACGAAAAGGTGATAGAGGAATGGAATTTTATACTATCGCTCTAAATAATAAATTTTAGAATGCTTGCTTGATTGTTGTGAAGATTACGACTCAACTGATAAGAATGTTGAGAATTATTAGCTCAAACGAGAAACTACCTTTAGGTTATATATATATATGATAGTATGTATAAGGATCACAAAATAATTATGAATCTTTTCAAAGAAAATGAAAGATTATACAAGCTTTATACGAAAATTCTTAATCATTGATAGGATAAGTATCTTACTCAAAAGATTCATTTGTCTGTTTATTTTCTTAATTCTTATTGCTTATTTAGTGAAGATGTATGTATAAATAAAATATGAATGAAGTTTTTGATATGCTTGAGTGTGAAGATATATTTTCTATATAAGAATAATTAAATGTATCAAATAAAATCAGATTGTACCGTGAAAATTCATGAATTTCTATTAAAATATCTGTAAATAAGGAACTTATGATGAAAAAATGCAATATGATAAGTTTTTATAATTTGAATTTAATTTTTTACTTATTAATAACATATTTTAATAATTTTAATAATTTAAAATTTAAAATATAGATGAATGATGGAGATTGTTTGGTGAAAATACTCAAACTTTAAGAAATATTGTCATTAGACTACCTAATCCAATGATTTTTACACCAGATTATGACCTTAATAGCAATTTTTTTAATGCATTTATAACAAAAAGCAAAATCATTTGAAGTATAAAAAATTCAATTATCTTATTTATGTTATATATAATATGAAGATGAATAACAAGAATTTTATTGATTAAATTTAATTTTTAAGTAATAATATTTTTTATCATTAATTTTATAAATTCTATTATGTATTAAGAGTGCTTATAAAAAGTAAACATATGATTCATTTGAAATAGGTTACATTAATTATATTGACTTTTTAGATTAAATAAGAATCATTTCTTAATCTTAATTATAATAAATTTAAAAGTGTGATTTATAAAAAAAAAATACATTGATCACAACAAATGAATTAGGTGTATCTACTAATGATAAATTGTTATTTTATTTTTAAAGTATATATTATTTAAAAAATAATTTTATTTATTACTAATATATAATTTATTTAAATGCAGTAGAAGACGTTAATATAAATACTTTAGATGAAAGTATAATTTACGACTCTTTACTTAATATTGTAGAATTTAAAACTTATAATGAGACAATACACAATTTTCTCGGAAGTATAATCTTGATTATTATTATTATTTTAATATCTTATATTAAGTTGA
>JAOXYD010000002.1:19606815-19619018 GCA_028565735.1 Pinacopodium congolense | reverse complement strand
TACATAAATAATTTTTATTACAAAATAAAATATAGTTAAAATCAAAAGTGCTTTTTATTTTTATGTTACCAAACAATATACTATATGAAGCTCTTTTTAAAAAGCTCTTTTTTAAATGACAACCAAGCAATCAACTGTCTTCTTAAAAAAGCTCTTCTCAGAATAGCTCTACAGATAAAAGCTCTACTAAAATAAGCACATCCAAACAGGCACTTAGTCATGAAGTGATGATACTGCATCATGAGTGATCTTGATCATAGAAAATGGACTTATCTATATATGTGCATTGATGAACTTATGTGCGAATAGGCTTTAGCAACTTAGAAAACATATCAACAGTGATGTGGCAATTGTAGATGATGTGGCACATGATGATGCAATGAGATTAACTTGAAGATCATGTGGGATAAATATCAAATCTAAGAGTTAGAGATCATGTGAGACTAAACTTCTGAAGATCGTGGGAATCTTTGCAGATATGGAAGATCTTTTCTTGATTGCATATAATCACTATCTTATTAGATATGATGTAATGTAGCCAACTAAAAAGAATTCTATGAGGAAGGGGATGTCTTCCTAGTGGTTCAAGTGATGTGTTCTTAGTTGTTGATATAGACTAGAATCTCAGAGTCCTATAAATAGCTCACTAGAGCCTTGCTTTTCATTCATTTAGTCATTCTTAGGAGGAGAAACAACTTAGAGAGTTAAGAGATTTTAGGGGAGTTCTCTTATAGGAACTTCTGTTAGAGAGTTCTTTACAAAGTGCTTTGAAAAGGAGGTATTTGTTCCTTTTGTTGACATTTGTTAGAATTAATAAAAGGTTAGTTTTGGTCATATATTCTCTCATGTCATTTTCTTTTCTCTTATTATACACTTGTGTAATTTTTTAATGTGTAAGTGAAACACTAAACACGAGTGTGCGTGTGAGGCGATCGAAGGTTAAAGGAATTGTTTCACGACATTCACGTGAGAAGTCTAAGTCTTGTTCAAGTGGATTTAAGAGAGATTGTCATGCAAAGATAGGCACGACTTGCGATAAAAGTTTAGTGACTAAGAAGGTGTTTGTAACAGCTAATATTAGAGCCTAGAGCGATGGCTGGTAGGAGTAGTTTGATGGACAGAAATACTAGAATAGGGGAAATCCTTTAATAAACCTTTAGTACCAACGGATAAGGGTATAGTTCCTTTGTTGAAATGTATCGTTGCCTTGGAGAGAAAACTTCAAATAACTATAAGAGCATTCGAGGAATAATTGAAGGCTCGAGAGGAGATGAGCTACAATCTCCTAATGCTCAATCGTGTATTGACAAGGCACAAGATGGGTGTATGAATGGAAAGCGCTATGAAGAAGGTATGAGAGCCACAGGTTTTTTATGGCAAGCAAAGTGCTAAGGAGCTTAAGAACTTTCTGTGGGATATGAACTAGTAGTTTGTGAAAGTAAAGGTGACAGACTCGGAGAAGGTGTTGGTCACAACAATGTACATGGTGAGTGATGTCTAGCTGTGGTAAAAAACGCAGACCTTTAACAGGGTAGACCTCCCATTGATACATGAGAAAAGCTAAGAGACTAGTTCCTCCCTAGAAATTCTTACGGCTCATGAGGAAAGCGTTGAAGGGGTTAAAGCAAGATGACTCAATGTGGGAGTATGTGAGAAAATTCACATTAGTGATGTTGGACATGAGGAATATGTCAAAAGAAAACAAGTTGTTCAAATTCATCAGCAGCTTGCAAAATTGGGCACATATGAAGCTTCAGAGGCCGAATGTGAAGGACTTCCTTAATAGGATAGCGACGACAAATGCCTTGGCGGACCTTTATATGCCACCACCTATTCAAAAGGGCAAGAAGAATAGTGGCACCAGGGATGGCAAGGAGAAGGAAAAAAAGAAAAAAGGGGAAACTTCTCAAAGTAAGGTGAAGAAGCAGTCTAAGAGGAAGATCGCTTGCTTCATATATGAGGGGCTTCATTATGCTTGAGAATACTTGACGCAGAAAAAGGGTGACGAGCATATCAACTCCATAGTCAGGAAGGATAAAGGAGACAGCGATGAAGATGACTTAATGGAAGGAGCCATTTGTAACATCTACATGTTAGGCATAATGATCCTTGTGAAGGAGCATCCATGCAAACTTGATGGAATGAGGAATTGGTACATGGAAAACGTGCTTATGGATGAGAAGGCTTATTCCAGTATTCGAGAGTTAGCTAAAAAGTCTTCTAGGGAACCACTCATAGAGGAATGCCAACAGATTATTTCAACGAGGGTATTGAATTTTTCTTATGGGAATGGTTTGTTGGAATCTTAAGTCCAAGATGCGAAGTCGTGCGAGTGTTAGTGAGCCTTGACTAATTCTTGGCATGTGAGTCAACACGAATAAGGCATGTTGACGAGGGAATTAGATAAAGTATTATAAGGAGGTAAGCAATGGCCTAAGAAACTTACAAGTAGACGAGGGATGGGAGAAGTATTAACGAAGATCTCGAAAGTAGACAAGATTCATTTTCTTGATTGTATGTAATTTTTATCTTGTTAGATATGATGTAATGTAGCTAATTAGAAAGAGTCCCACATGTATCAAATCTCGCCAACTCTCAAGATTTTGGTTGATACTTTCTGTATACCTTGCCTACTCGCAAGTTTCTTTGACTATGACTCACTTTCTCACAAGACTTTGCCTTATTCCCTCGTCAACAAACCTTACGCGTGCCAATTCGTGAATCAAGCATTAGACAAGATTCTCAACACTCACACGATCTTGTAGCTTGGATTTAGGAGTCTAATACCTACTATGATAGGACGTGATAGTCTATAATATTATTTTAAGATAAAGAGAAAATATAAGAAAAAGAAATATTATAAGAAAAGATATTTCAAAAGAAGAAAAGCTAAATATTATAAAAGAAATACAGGATATAAACCTAAGAAACCAATGTTTAGACGAAATAAAAGAAAAAGTATAAAGATAACAAAATGTCAATGTTATTATTAAAGAGATTTTGCTAATAAATTCCCAAAAAGATTCAATAAAAAGAAGATTGAAATAGGTATTGATATAGATGAAATGATGGCAAATGTGGAATTTGTTCTTATCAATACTTTTGAAGATTGTTCATTAGATGAAAGTATTGATGTTATAACAAAAACTGAATACAAATAAGATTCAACATCAAAAGATAAGTGAAATAATTGAAACATCTAAACCTGGTTAGCCTATAATAGATACCTTTAAAGAAGGAGAATATAGACAAGATATTTTAATTGATAGAAAAATGCTTTAAAAGATTCAATCTTTATCTTATTATGTTAATTCTTACAATAGATTTAATATAACCATATTTGAAAAGATTGAAATTACACCTAAAAAGCATCATATGTTTTATGGAATTAATTTACATGAGAAAGCATTAGAGGTGAGTTTAACCTGTAATAGAGTAAATGTACCATTATTACCTAAATATAATATTCGTCAAAAAGTATAATAGTTACTTAGAAATATTCGAGATAAAACAAAATGGGTTCATATAAGATCAATTCAATTAATTTTAAGGTCAGCATTTAGAGAAGGAATTGATAGTAAAATTAATTTAGCAATCATAGACAATAGACTTAGAAATAGAGAAGAAACTTGTTTAGGTATGTTAAGAGAAAATTTACGATATCATAAACTCATATTTATTATATATCCAAAAATAGGATATAATCTCCAAGATAGAGATTTTGGTAACACTCTTAGTTTAATATAAGATTTCAAAAGAAAGGATATAATGCATGAAGGCAATAGACCATATTTGATAGCTTATAGACTTTCTTATTAATACTCATCATACTAAATGTTTTTCAACTTCATATACCTTTGATTTTCCTAAATTATTTTTGAAGTAGAAAGGATTTATCACCCTTCTTTAGCTCAATCAAGAGAAATGACTAATGATTTCTCACTAAATTTGCAACCTAATCCTAAAATAGATTCTCACAATAGATTCTTACTTGATTATCTTACACTAAAACTGGAGTAAGCAATAATCAAAGATATAATGCACTAATAAGAGCTGATAGGATAAATTCTTCTAATTATTAAATAAAATGAGAATATTTTGATGTATTAAAATATAGCCCTTATAATATTCTAATAGATATTGGAACTAGTGGAAACTACATTAATTAAGATTTAACTTACTCTTTATTACAATTCGTATTAGAGAAATCGTATCCATATGTGAATTTTAATGGAGAAAGACATCATAATTCATTTGTTGTTGAAACCAAAATAAAAATAGGATGGGTTCGACTACGCAACCCCCCGGTGGAACCCACGTGAGTCTCACCAAGTTTCATTTTTTTAATGTAGGCCCCACCAAATTTTAATACAAACTTCCATATATACCCTTCATTCTAATTAGAAATTACAAAAAATCATGTGTAAAATACTAAAATGTCCCTCATCCATTTACAAAATTACAAAAAATCTAGTGGGGCTCGCGTTAAAAAATAATGAAACTTGGTGGGACCCAATTGCATAGTTAAATCCAAATAGGAGATAATATTATCTCTATCGTATTACTTGTAGAAAATGAAGGAGGAAATCTTAAGATAATGTTAGGAATTAGTTTCTTAGATCATATGCAACCTTATATGATTATCTAATATGGGATTATGAGATATTATAATGATACAACAATTTATATCTTGCGATAATGACTTATTAATGTATCAAATTTCGTACTAGTACCAGTCGGTACTAGTGGTACTGGTCACAAACTGGGTACCGGTTTCAAATACCAACTGGTATTGAAAAAAAAAACTTTTTTTCAAAATTTTTTTAAAAAGAAAATTTTTGTATTTTAATCTTTTTAAGTTTAAAGTTAAGTCAAAAACTATACAATATAATACATTTATAGATCATTTTGTAAATTTTATAAAATTCAAAAATTAATTTATAATTTTAAAAAATTATCCGAAACAATACTAGTACCGGTACAATACCATTTTAGAAACAAATTCAATACCGATACCAGTACGATATTTAATACACTGTGACTTATAGCACAAGTATCTACATCCTAATAGTTATTATTTATAAAGATTATAAAGTAGAATACTTTGCAACTTATATTGATAATAGAGCAAGATCTTACTTATGTAAATCTACATGCTTTCCCTCGTAATATCATGAATCTTTAAAAGCTATTATTGGTATTGATATCTCAAATTATAAGATACACCTATTTGTAGCAATTAATCAACTGCAGATATTATTATGATCGGTTTTAGTTAAATGTCCCCCTTCCTATTTTCATGATCCAAGTAAAGATATTTTACTTAAAAATAATTTCTTACAAATATTCTATAAAATCCATTTTGATACTCCTAAACATTAGATTCACTTTAAAACTCCCTGTGCTCATTGGATAGTTGTCAATCTCCTTAAACATGCTTATGCTCAATATACTCTTATTTCTTTCAAATCCTACGTAGCCCAACAAGGTGGTATAAGTTACAAAGAAAAACCACTTTTCCTAAAGGAAAACCATTACTCAAGATTGAAAATATGATAGATAACACAACTATCCAAATTAAACAAATCAAAGATAGCCTAGACTTACTAAAGTAAAAGATGAAAAGAACTTATTGTGATAATCCTTTATAATTTGGGATAAAAAGGATGGTATTGCCACAAATTGCAACAGCAATCATGGATGTACTCATGTTCATCAAAACTGGAAACAACACCAAAAATGAGGGAGAAATGAACAGCTACAAGAGGACGGGATAACTGAACAAAGAGCTTGGTTACATCATCTGATTTGTTCCAAGGATACAAAGGAAAAAGCAAATAGCTCCTCGTAAATGGAATGTAATCAATGAATGAATTTCTGACAATATGTGCCAAACCCAGTAAGCAAAATCATGTTCCTTAATGCTAGAACAAGACAAATATTCCCATTCTGTTTCCTTCTTGTCCAGGAAAGGAATGGAATGCAAAGGAAAACGGAAAGATGCACACGCCTACTCCAGTTTCTTTGTCGTAGTTGGAACCGTTCTCTTCATCCGGCTGTATGGTCCAACTGTCCAATCCATAATATACATGTAGATGACCTGGCTCCAAGATTTATACGAGTCTAAACTCTCATAGTATTCTGGTGCTATCTCCTTAACTTTGTGAAGCTTGCTTCCAGGAATCCTAGGGAAATCATGGTGTTCATTATGGTACCCAACATGCCACGTTAAGAAATTTAAAGGCCCATAATAAGAATATGTCTCTTGGTTTGGGTTGAAGACATAATGCTCTGAGATAAAATGACCAGCCATTGGATGCATCCCTCCTCCAACAAATGTAGAAAGAATCAAATAAGCAAAAGATCTCCAGCCCCAAAAATAAACCATGGTGGCATCAAGGACTAACTGAATAAAGAGGTTGACAAACTCCCAACAACCAGGAGGTTTTGGTTTAAGAAACAATGGCCGCAGAGCATAGAAGAAGAGTTGGAAGATAACCCATATCGATTTTGTCAGTGCATTCTTGACAAGATGAGCTTCAGCATGGCTTGGAATGTCCATATCTATACCATCTACTCCTTGGAACAGATGGTGCTCGAGGTGATACTTTTGGAAGGTCACAGACATAGGTACACAAATAGGGAGGTTAGCGAAAATCCCAAGCCATCGGTTATAGACTGGTGTTGAGAAAGCAAGATTGTGGCTGAGCTCATGGATAGCTAAGAAAAGATTGTGATTGAGGAAAGAACCAAAGAAGTAGGCTGTGGCAAGTATCTTCAACCACCTAGAATCGTGAAGTGATGTAGCTGTCCAGAGCTGCAGGAAAACAACCACAGTAACCTGCAACACAATCATTTTGAGACCTTCACCCTATATTCTGAAAGAAACGTTACCATCATGTACTTCATTAAAACCAGATTCATAAACACTGTCCATAGCTTGTTTAACGGCTAGTTAATGATAGTGAAATTCCCTTTGACCAATATAAGCAGATATCAGGCAGTATAAACATGATCTGCAAAGGGGTAACATTTTAAACATGCATTAAAGACATGTCCATGCAGCCAACAAGCAGAAAGTATAGACAGTAGGCCAATTACCAGCAAATGTTTTATTATTCTCTTTTTTGGGTTGTTTTCTGTAGTAATTCAAATTCTACTAAAAGTTAACAAGAATTTTGCTCTAATTTTAGTCAAATGTAGACCATTGCTCTCAAGATGAAAGCACATCAGCACCCAATCCAGTTTTCATGCCAGTAACTGAACTGCAACAGGAAAGATTTAATATTGACTGCCTAAGAAGCAGTTCAAAGAACTATATATTATCACAACGCAAAAAAGTCCGGTCAATATGGGATTACCTAATCATAATCTATAGATGGAGAGCAAAACTCTGCTCAAGGTAGCTCATATACGCCCAAGAACATACACAGTAGAACATTTGAAATAAATTATATACTTCCAAGATTACTCTCTTTGACTCGAAAATCAGAAGCAGCTCTGAATCAACATTTGGAATACAAGCAAATCTTATTCTCGCCAAAAGAACTTAATAAAGATATAGGAAAAACTGGTACTCTGCATCAGTGTTGGTAAGAAATAAAAGAGTATGCCCCTTCTCAATTCACAGAGATAGCTTGAAGAATCAAAGAACACGAGTTTTGGTCAGATGGGTATAAAATATGATTGCCACGAACCCAAAACTCCAATTTAACAAAAGAACAGTACGAAACGACAAACATATAGAAACCCCAGTAGCCATTCAATCAGTCGATATTGCCTCAGATCTAAAACCAATGAACAAAAGACCTGAAAATTATCATAAAAGCATGAACCCACAAAAATTTCAGAGAGAAACAAGAGACCTTTAGGAAAGCCCAACGGTCAGGGCCAAAAAGCTGTTTAATTTCAGGGTACTGAGAGAGGATCTGTCGTCTCCTAGAAGCATGAGGCTCGTCTGTGTATGACCAGAAGAAATCATCGGCCATTGTACCTTCTGCTTCTTCCCTGGACAATGGCCTGCCCATTGCCCTTTTCTTTTTTTTTTTTCTTCCTGCAATGGGAATAATGGTATGTGCGGTCAACTGGGCTCGTCTCAAAACTAGCAAGAGGGAACTAGAGAGATAACTGAAACCGTGGGTAGTAAACACGGATGGACTATGAAATGAATGAGACCAGCTTCTAGGGTGTGTATGAGCTGTCACAGGGAAAGAGGAGTTTTAGATTTCTTGTAGATGTAGACTAAAAGCTTTTTCATATTAGCGAGTTTTTAAAATTTCTATTTTATAATGGATTTCTATTTGAATTTTTAAGTAAAACAAAACTAGTGTTTTTCACACATCCATTAATGTGCCGCATTATTCGACTGTTTGTTATCTAAATTTTTATATAAATATACTCTCTCTCCTCCACATGTCTAGATTTGTCAACGAATTGATTGAAAATTGTCTATTAATTAATGTTATAAAATTTGAATCGAACATCAAATCGATAAGAAAAAGAATTAAAAGTTTAGAAGTTTAACTGATATAAAATCGTTATAAAATTAGTATTGAATCGGTGTAAAATAATAAGATGTATAAATTATTAATCTATTTTTTAAAATTTTTTATTAAATTATAATATCAAATATATATTATATTAAATTTTTTTATTTTTATGTTTATTATTTTAAATAAAAATATATAACAAAAATTATAAAATAAATAAATAATGTCATATAAGAATTAAATAAAAATAAAAATAATATATTTAATAGATAATAAAAATAATTAAAAAGTAAAAAAAGGTTGGAATAGTGGGTTGGAATATAAAATTAAAAAAAGTGAAGAGGGATGAGTTGGGTTGAATTGAGTTGA
Organism: Pinacopodium congolense; assembly: GCA_028565735.1. Taxonomy (NCBI): domain Eukaryota; kingdom Viridiplantae; phylum Streptophyta; class Magnoliopsida; order Malpighiales; family Erythroxylaceae; genus Pinacopodium; species Pinacopodium congolense. The sequence continues at coordinate 19,610,160 of JAOXYD010000002.1, read as the reverse complement.
AAATAGTCAGACCGACAGGTTAAACCGGTAAATTAAACCGGGTCAAACCGGTAAATTAAACTGGGTCGAACCGGTTAACTAACTGGTCCGACCCTCTAACCGTTCGATTTTTAAATATAACAGTTTTGTAAATGAACCAAACCAGTAAACCGACCGGTTCCGATTTAACTGGGTCGAACCGATCGGTCCAGTCCGATTTCTTAAATATTAATAAAAACCAAATAAAACAAGTGGATATGTTCAATGAAACTAAGAAGGTACAAAAATTAAAATCCAGAAGTAAAGGAAATGTGTACCTCAGGTCCACATAAACTTCGTTAATTTATTTTATTACTGGACTATATTTTTCATATTGAACAGTTCATTTTCTACGATGTTAGCTTTCCTCCATAAGAATTTAACTAGATGTCACTTAGAAATAAAATACGAACATAATCAAACATAGTCATAAACTATAACCTTATATAATCTGATGCAAACCCTAAAAAGACTAAATTTGGGCAGTCATAAAGCAAGACTAATCCAAACTCCAAAAAAGCTAAATCAGGCCACAATAAACACAAATAAAGAATAAAAAAAAGATATGGACATCACACTCCATAATATATGAGAAAAAGGAGTGACAAGTCAAATTTGAACATCACAAGATTAAATCAATCTTGATAAGTTTTGCAGTTCAATGAAAAATTCAAGAAAATTTTCTCTCAATTTTAATAAAAAGATGTCAAAAAGATGTTTCTAAATACATAAGATGCATATTTATATGCCATAGGTCTAAACTTAACAAAAGAAGTAAAAACAAGTCTGTTTGGTATGCCCATTAGCTTAAAATTTGTAATACCCAACTTTAGTGGGCTAATCAACCCATTTATGACCCAACTGAATCTAATATGTGCCCACTAAGTATTTGGACCACATTAATAATACTTGGACTACATGTTCCATCTTCAAGACTTCTCTTTTGGCCCAAAATAACTTGTTTGGTGCAGATATCTTGAATCAGCTCATTAAGTGTTTCTTTTATCTTCTTAACCCTTGACCTTTGTAATTGGACCATCTGAAATGTGCAAAGGGTCTTTAGTAACTATCTGCACATTGGTTTCTTAGTTCTCATCATTCCCCCGTTCCTTAAAAAGATTCGTCCTCGAATCTTCATCTGTGTCAAAGGGACAAAGGTTAGAAACATTTAATGTATCACTAATAGTGTACTCATTTGGGAGATATAATTTGTAGGCATTATCTTTAATTCTTACAATAAATTAAAATGGACCATCTCCAGGAGAATGCAACTTGGTATGCCTTTGAGCTGGAAATCTTTCTTTGCGTATATGCACCTAAACCCAATCTTATGGTTCAAACACAACTTTCTTGCGCCCTTTGTTTACTTGAATAACATATTGTTTAGTTCGCTTCTTAATTTGTTGCTTTACCTTTGCATGCATTTGTTTCAACATCTCAGCTTTCTTTTTGCCATCAAAGCTAGCTCTCTCATCAATTGGCAAAGGTGACAAATCCAAAGGAGTTAATAGATTAAAGCCACACATAACCTCAAAAGGTGAAAGATTAGTAGTAGAATGCACATTTCAATTGTAAGCAAACTCATCATGTGGCAAACACTTTGCCCAATTCTTCAAATTCCTTTGAATAAGAGATTGCAACAAAGTAAATAAAGTTCGGTTTACTACCTCAGTTTGCCCATCAGTTCATAGATGACAAGTAATTGAAAAGAGAAGTTTGGTTCCTAACTTACACCCCGCAACATCTTCCAAAAGTAGCTCAAGAACTTTGCATCACGATCGGAAACTATGCTTCTTGGCATACCATTTAAGAACAAATCAACAACATTGTTAGCATCATCAGTTTTGTGACAAGTAACGAAATGTGCCATCTTGGAAAGCCTATCAATAATAACAAATACCAAATCCTTACCCCATCTTGACCTAGGTAATTCCAATACAAAATCTATAAAGATATCAACCCATGGTTCACTAGATATAGGTAAAAAGGTCTACAAACCATGAGGTAAGACCTTAGACTTGACTTGTTTACAATTGATACACTTATCACAAATTCGCTCAACATCATGCTTCATTTGTGGCTTAAAGAAATATTTATGTAAGATATCTAGAGTTTTCCTTATACCAAAATGACCTATTAAACCGGTACTATTTGCTTCCCTCTCAACCAACTCCCTCAAAGAAGACATAGGCACACGTAGTCTGTTCTCTTGAAACAAATCCCTATCATGCCTATAAAACTTTCCAAATGCAACTTTCTCACAAGTCCTATAAATATTAGCAAAATCAGGATCGTTAAAATATAAGTCTTTGATATACTCAGATCCTAACAATTTGATACTTCAAGTAGAGATAAGAGATACCTTCGAGATAATGAATCAAAAACCACATTCTCTTTACCTTGCTTATACTTGATCACATAGGGGAAGGTTTCAACAAATTCCATCCACTTGGCATGCCTCTTTTGCAACTTTCCTTATCCTTTTAAATGCTTCAAGGATTCGTGATCAGTATGTATGACAAATTCTTTGGGCCAGAGGTAATGTTGTCATATATACAAAGTTTGAACCAATACATACATCTCCTTATCATAAGTTGGGTAGTTAAGAGCTGCTCCACTTAACTTCTCACTAAAGAATGCAATTGGACATCTTTCTTATAACAAAACAACTCTAATGCCAATACCTAAAGCATCACACTAAATTTAAAAGGTTTTAGCAAAGTTAGGTAAAGCAAGTAATGGTGCAGAACTCAACCTATTCTTAATCAAATTGAATGCATTTTCTTACTCATCACCCCACTTAAAACCAACATTCTTTTTCACAATTTCATTCAATGGTGCGGCTATGGTATTGAAATCTTTCACAAACCTCATATAAAAGATAGCCAACCCATGAAAGCGACATATATCAGTAATTGTTTTAGGTGTAGGTCAATCATGAATAGCTCTAACCTTTTCCTCGTCAAATGAAATTCCCTTAGCACTAACAACATAACCAAGAAGCATAATCTGATCTTTATAAAAGGAAAACTTTTTAATGTTAGCATACAACAGTTGTGTTACGCAAAACACTTAGAACACTTCTCAAATGACTAATATGCTCATCTAAGCTTTTGCTATAAACCATAATGTCATCAAAATAAACAACCATAAATATGCCAATGAAAGTGCGCAAAACATGGTTCATTAAGCTCATAAATGTGCTAATTGAATTAGTTAAACCAAATGGCATAACTAACCACTCATATAAACCATATTTTGTTTTGAATGCTATTTTCCACTCATCTCCCTTACACATTTTGATTTGATGATATCCACTCTTCAAAT
>JAOXYD010000002.1:19588229-19601733 GCA_028565735.1 Pinacopodium congolense | reverse complement strand
AAGGAAATCACCAACATTATTGAACCAAGGATGTAAAAATTACAAATAGTAAAGTTGGTGATAAATTATAAAAAGGGAAGTACGGCTTAAATTTAAATTTGAATAGTTTTTCATTTTAAATACAATTTGATATTTTTTTAATATTTTGTTAAATAAATAAATAAATTTTTTTTAAGTTTTAGTAATTGATATTTTGATTCATTGTGACTTGGATTATAAATGGAGTAATTGAATTCTGGAAAATGTGAGAATTTTGTATGTTTGCATACTTCTAACTATCGGTCAACCGATAGGATTAGTTCGGCTAACCAAATGTGCTTTGCAAGTATATCAATCGACCGATGGAGTTAGTTCGACGTACTAAATGTGGTATATCGAGACATCGATCGACCTATATCAATTGTTCAATCGATCGAATGATCAAAATTCCTGCGATTTTAATTCCTGTCTTTTGTGTTATTTGCATATAACTTTTGTATATGATACATAGTTTCTTTTTTAATTAAATTTAAAGTTTTAAATTATTAAAAATCTTGATTGTAATGCATGAATATAACGTTTAAGCTTCCTAATTTCTTTTAGTTGGTATTGGTTGAAAAGCTTTCTTAAACGTCACTTTTATATGCTTAAATTCTATAATTTTTGTGTCTTAATATGTTTATTTTAAGTGTTCATTGGAGGCTTAAATGTTTAAAGGGTTACATGTTTTGATTTTACACCTGTAAGCATGTTTTGAAGTCTTTTGTTCATATTTTCAATAACCATATTTTTTGAAAATTTTGATCCCTTTCATGTAGTTTAAAATTTCGCATTTACATATTGTTTAGAAAAAAAAAATTATTGAGGGGGAGCTTAGAAGTTTTTCTAAAAAGCCTTAATTTTTTAGAAGTTTTAATGTTTTGATAGAAAAGGCTTCAAGATTCATTAAAGTTTTAAAATTTTGACTTCCTGAATTTTAAGATCTCTTATATTAAGTTTTCAATAATTCATGACATGACTTTTAGTCTTTAGACAAATCTTATAATGATACTTTTAAGTATTATTCACATAGTAAGGGGGAGCATGGAACTTCATCCAAATTGCATAATTGAGTACAATTTAAATAATCTCTTCCCTGAGCTTTTTAAAGTCAAGCATGAATGCATTTGTGGTTAAATGAATTGATATGATCCTTCTCATGCATTTTATATGTTACATTGAAATTTTGATTACATGAATTTAGCAGGAGTCATTAATAGAGCTCTTGATTAGTTAAGACTCTTAAGATATTTTTTAACAATTTGTGTCAAGTATGAAGTAGTTTTAATTGGTATCTTGAACTTGTTTGCATCTTGAATTTTTTATTGATTTTTATGAGTATCCTTTTTAGAAGAGAAATGTGTTGCATTTTTTGTACTTGTTGATTATGCTTTGCATCTTTTGTTTATTTTGGATGATATTAAAAATTGGTATTATGGTAGTTGTTTTTTATAAAATTGATCGATTTCATTCATTATTTTGCATTGTCTTTATTGCAATTGGTGTACACGTCATTTTTTTTTTACAACTTCTGATGTTTGCAAACAAGTGATCTCTTACCTTAAAAAATATTTTTTCGAATGACAAGAATAATTGGTATCGAGTTTTTTTTCCAATAATTGGCATCAAGTTTTTGTCCTCTAACATTTGATATCATGTTTTTTATCAATTGGTATAGACATGCCTCCTTTTCGGTATATTTGGTTTCAAGTGTGTAATTTTTAATTTTAATCATTTTTTACAACAATTGGTATCTATGTTGATGACTATTTGATTGTAGAACTTTTAAATGAGATGTGGTTGTCTTTGTCCTTCTTTTGAATACGTATCTTATTGTATTTTGAAAGATATCTTGGTATGTTTTATTAAGGGTGTAGTGACCATAATTGGTCATTATGCAATTGAACAAATAATAATATGTGTGTATGTAATGCAATTATAGGAGAGCACATTAAGCAAAATCCAGACATCTCCCGAATAGTCAGACATTGAATATCTGGAGATCTCTATAAGATAGATTAGAGTGCACAATCACTCTATATGCTGTGGTTAATTCAGTTATTTCTACTTATATTTTTGAAATTGTGAAAACTGATTTGAATATATATATATAATGTAGAGGTATAAGGTGGTGTATCTACTGATATTCCAGACACTAAGTGTCCAAGGATGTTTGGTATTGGGAATACATTGGGAGTGCTGACTTGTATGTAAACTCTGAGACCTATGTGTTTAATTATGATAAATTTCGGGCTCTAATCCGATAATTGTATTATATATGTGTGTTTTACATGTGCTCCCATTCTAATTTGATCGAAACTATTTGATACTGTGTAATTCCCAACCATGGGTTGGATGCCGGACTTAGGTCCGATGATTATGAAAATGCGAATTGTATGTGTATTTTGCTTGATTGATTAATTGTATGATATGTAATGTGTTGCTTTGCATTCATAAAATGCATGATCACATTAATGGCGTTGTGACTGAGGTGACCAGGCTAGCTGCAGTTTGGTGTAGGGCTTATGTCTATGGTTAGAACGAGCCTCAGGCTCAGATATGTATGGACCCGCTTTCCACTACGGATCGAGGTCAATACCCGAAAAATGAGCCCAGTATCAGTTATTGATATGGGATAGTAATGGCATAAAAGTCACAACAAAAGAAAAAGAAAAATCGAGTCCCATGTGCATTTGTAATTGTCTTCTCGCATGATAGAATGTCATTATATAATCATACTTTGATATGCTAAACACATGAAAAACAAGATTCTAATTGTGATGATTCTGTTATTTGTTTTGTGTTATATGCTTATGTATGGATAGAGTGAGTACATCGATGATGGTCGTTCACTGAGTTTTTCCCTAAAAAGTCACCTTACTCAACATTTCAAGTCAGAGGAAGCTCGACTTCTAGATTAAGATAGTGTAGAGAGAGTGAGAGATGCGTACTTACAGACTTATTATGACTCAGAGGATGGTCAGCTAAAGTCTTGAAGAGTCTAGATAGTATGTTTTTGTTCTGTTTGCTGCTTATGTACAATTTATGATGATGTATAAATGGAATTTTTTTAATGAAATATGAGTTTTAGTGTCTATGTTCCTTTTGATTATGTTGCATGATATCTACTGTAATTACTCTAGCGTGCCATCCTTTTAGGGTATTTATTCGGATATTCATTAGAATGTCGGGTAGGTGTCTTATTAGAGTAGGATGCTACAATATCAATAATGCCTTTCTCCATTGAGACCTCAATGAAGAAGTTTACATGAAGCCTCCACCTGGTCTTCACCTGTTGGATTCAAACATGGTTTCTAAGCTCAAGAAAGGTATCTATGGCCTTAAACAAGCAAGCAGACAGTGGCATGCCAAACTTACCTCTGTATTGACTTCAACCGGTTTCATCCAGTCATTCTCAGATCATTCCATGTTCATAAAAAATCAAGGAAGTAAATTTATCACTTTTTTTATTTATGTAGATGACGTACTATTAGCAAGCAATAACCTTTAACTTATTCACTCAACAAAAGGATTCTTGCATAATACCTTTTAGATCAAAGACTTGGGTCCAGCCAAATACTTCTTTGGTCTTGAGCTAGCCTGCTCCTCATCAGGGATCAATCTCTCACAACGTAAATACACGCTAGATCTCTTGGCAAAATCAGGCTTTCTGAATTGTAAGCCTCTCTCAACTCCAATGGCTCCATATACTCGACTGGTTGCTACCTGCGAGCCCCACTCAGACATTAGCAGATACAAACACCTAGTTGGAAAGCTCCTTTACTTGACAATAATAAGACCAGACATAAGCTTTTCAGTACAACAACTGTCGCGATTTTTAGACAAACCAACAATTGATCACTTCCAAGCAGTAAATCATATCCTACATTATCTCAAGTCCGTACCAGGGTAAGGCCTTCTGTTCCGCAGCGAGTCCTTTGTCCAACTCTGAGCCTTTTCAAACTCGGACTGGGTGACATGTTTGGACACCCAAAGATCAGTCATCGATTTATGTGTTTTCCTTTTAGTCTTCTCTGATCTCATGGAAGTCCAAAAAGCAAGCGATAGTCTCGCGAAGCTCTTCCGAAGCTAAATATCGCGCCTTGGCCTCGATTGCCTGCGAGCTCCAGTGGTTACGGTATCTGCTCAAAGACTTCGGCTTTAGTCACTCATGTGCTGCCTATCTTTACTGTGACAATCGCTCTGCCCTCCACATTGTCGAAATCTTCCATGAGTGGACGAAACATATCGAACTACTCTGCCACCTTGTGCAGGAAAAGGTATAATTTGGAGTCATTCATCTTCTCCCAGTTGCCTCCACCGCTCAATTGGCTGACATCTTCACAAAAGCCCTCCCAAAATCGAAGTTCCATGACTTCTTGCTTAAGCTGGGCATACACAACGTATATGCGCCAGCTTATGGAAGCCTGTTGTAAACAAGATCAATGCCTCAGCCATTGAGGACGAGACTGACTTCGGCTAGAGCTCCGACTAGACGATCGAACAAGAAGGAGAGAGACGTCAAAGAAAAATGACTCAGAACTAGGGCTTCTCATGATTAGGGTTCTCAGGTCTACCTTCCTTATGTTTTTATAATATGGGCTCATCTTGGACCTGCGGGCCTTGGGCCTACGGGTTCCTCTATGGACTCACTAAGTAAGTTGTAACACCTTGGACTCTTAAATCTTTGGGAGACTTACTGAACTAGGCTTGTGACCCAATCTGCTAAGGGTCCAACCTGAATCTTTCTTATCAAGCCCTATGTGTTATCTCTAACCTTAGATTGTTCTTCTAGTATTTTCTCCGTTTTGTTAAGCATCATGCACAATGCCTATATAAAGTGCAATCTTACATCAATAAAGTGAGTGGAACTTTTTGTTCTTTACCATTTATCAAAAATTTTTAATTCCTTTTTGTTTTTATCAAGCCTGCTAATCACATTGTGTTTTAAACAAGTATAGATTAGAAATAGATAACTGAACAAATGCATATATCAAATTCTCAATCCTTATCCATATAATAATATTTAAATATTCTAATGCAATCCAACAGTAAACAAGAGCAACTCCCTCATATCAGTACATTAAGACAAAAATTTCGACTTCCCAAAATTAGGTTATAGAAAGGAATAAAATTGGATTTTAATTTTTAATGTTCGTGTAAAAGATTTTAATTTTTTTATGTTTATATAATATCAAAAGAATTAAAAAAATTATTTTTCAATCCAAATTTTTAGTTAATAATATAGTAATTTTTAATAAACTTATATTATATGAACAATTTATGTGAACTTTATATTTAATTTTAAATGTTATACAAATGTTAAAACTTTTTCTATATTTAATTTTAAATAATAAACAAAAGCTAAAACTTTTTTGAATATTTAAAAAATATTAAGAATTATTGGAAATTTATAAAATATTAGAAGTTTCAAAATTTTATATAAATATTATACTTTTTATATTAAAATTTTTAAAATTTTTATAAATATTAAAACTCTGTAAAAATATTGTATAACTCTCTTTTAAACTTTTTATGCAAATATTAGGAAATAAATAATGTGCTCAACCCAAACGAAAATGATAGTGGCGTTGGTCCTTTCTCAAAATAGCACCTCATGTCATGATTAACTTTTCTTATCCTTGTTGAGTTTGATGAAATGCCCTTTGATGTAGTAGCTTAATTCAAAACACTAAGTTTCTATAGTAAAGAAAAAAATATTATAGTTACATGTTATTGTCATGTGATTTATACATTAGGTAAAAAATCATAATGTAATTACTTATAAAATCAAAAGATAACATATGTGGTCAATCATATTTGTACAATAATTAAGTTTTAATTACCATACTCAAATGAAGTTCAAGTAATAGAAACTTATTCATAATTTTCTTCAAATAAACAAAATAATTGGTCTTTAATTAGAAAAATTATTTCTAATTTTCTTTAATATAATTAACAACTTATTTATAATTTTACTCAATTAAATAACTTAGTTTCTCCAATTATAAAACTATTTTATAATTTTAATCAAACTAAACGAGTTAGTTTATTACAATTATAAACCTTACTTCTAATTTTGATATAATTAGAAACATATTTCTAATTTTATTCTAATTAGAAACATATTTCTATTTTTTATTTAACTAAACATGTAAGTCTAATTTAATAGAAAACTTATTTCTAATTTGACTTTAATTAGAAGCTTATTTCTAATAATTTTCTAACTAAACAAATTATTTAAAATTAATTGGAAAGCTAATTTATAATTTTATTTTCATTAGAAATATATTTCTATTTTTTATTAAACTAAACTAATTAGTTTTCTCGGATTAGAAAATTTATTTCCAATTCAACTAAATGAATTAGTTTACTACAATTACAAAACTTATTTTTAAAATACTTTTCTTAACTACTCTAATTAGTTTATACTATTTAGAAAACTCATTTCTAATTCTTATTCAACTAAACATATTAGTTTACTTTAATTAGAAAAATAACTTTAATTTATTTTAATTATAAATACTATTTATAATTTCATTTAATTAACCAAAGTAGTCAAACTTAATTAGAAATCATATTTCTACCAATATTAAAAATTCGAATCATTTATCTTTTTTTCAATCATATCAACATATCTATTAAATAACAAAAAAAACTTTCTGCCTCACAACGCTTGCTTGTGCGAAAGGCTAATTAGGCGCGAGCAACCTCAGCCTCTCACTCCTTCTTTCGCTTGTAATTTTTTTGTTTTGTTTTTTTAATGTATCCTCCTGTACCTATTCAATTATTGATGATGGTAGGAGATGGCATATATCTGCCTTTCTGATTTCTTCATGAATCTTAACCAATGACCAAACAAATCCTTGTCAAATACTGTGAGATCTAAAACTTGTTGATAGGTAAGGGAGAAGACTAATCGAACAAAGCTCTTCTTTTTTATCCCTATTTTGTTTTACATTGGTTTCTTTTTGTTTTTTATTTTTTGTCTCCATCGTCTATGGCTAGCCCATCCTCTAAACTATTCACTCCAATAACCATAATCTAGAGAAACATAATGGAGGAAAGAACGAAAAACCAAAAGAGAAAAAAAGAATGATAGAGATTATTCAAATCACAAAAACTAACAAGGTACCAGATTAACACATAATCCAGATTATGGTAAAATGAAACTTTTACTATTTCCATTTTTATTTTTTAAACTTTCATTGTTCATTCTATTGAATGAATGTATCGAAAGCAATGAAAATAATTGCTAGACAATGAAAAAAACACTCGTCTATCAGATAAGCACAAAGCAGTCTAATCATAAGAGAGAAGCATGCATTTGAAACCTAAAACAAAAAAGCAAAAATGAAACACAATTCCATCTATTGTTTAGATATCCATATAAACTTGGCTCTTATATCAATTATAGAAAATATAATCAATCACAAATATTTAGGAACATCAATCATATAGATTGGATATAATAGAATTTTTCATTAAATATGCATAATCTAAGAAAAATCATAACTCACAAATCATCCTTATATTTCATAGGTTAAAGAATTCTTGAATCCACAGACTCTTCCAATCTACTTCTCTTTGTATGGAAGACAAAGTTATCTCTTTTTTTAAAAAATCATAAATCTTATATGAAAATTTTAACAAAATGACTTCTAAACTCAAAGTTAAAAGTCATGTCTGTTAACTAATCCTATCATGGGTAGATTAATAGTTTATGAGTTAGTCTTATCTTTTCTTGGATTTTTATCATTGTTTCCTTTATGAAATTAGAAACTACAAAATATTTAAACCTTGAACTCCAATTATGTTAAGTTAGACCTTTATATCAAAGAAGTTGAAAATTTTTCATATTTTCCTAGTAACAGAATTGTGCAACTGTGAAATTTGTTGAGCTTATGATCTTATATCTATTGGCCTGAAAGTATGAATATCTTTATTATTGCCTCATAGTAGTAACGAGCATGCATGGATATGGGAGAATGAAATGAAAGACATTTTTGGTTTACGCATATTTTATATTTGAAAATCTTATTCTGGTGCTTCTTTTTTAGGTAGTTTCTATAGTTAGGAGTTACTGCCTATAACAACATGTGAGCTTCGATTAGGTGGTACATTTTAAATCAAAGCATATTATAACTTTGCATTTTCCACATTGTACCTTGTAAAATGCTATAGAATGTAATCTTCTTTTGGGGATTTTAATTTGGTATTCCAAGCATGTAACTAATTTGAAATGTGAAATTTCTTGCTATTCTATGATTTTATGGGAAGGTTTAATTGCCTATACATACATATGTAGGTACATGCATGTAAAAATGTTACACAAGTTTCTAACTTATTCATTTGGACATTATAGTAGTGAAATAATAGGGACATATTGGCTAGTCATATAATTGGTGTGAAATTTAAAGCAATTGTGCTAGGTTCTAAAAGCAATCTTTCCCATGTTTCCTATTCATGCCGACGCTCAATGCATAGTCATAGCCTATTTTCTAATACTATGTACCATTTCGCCATAGAAGATAGAAGAAGAGAAAACGAAATAAAATGACAGACAATCTTATTTCATTACTCACACGAATACATTTGTCTGATTTAACATAACATATTTATACAGTCAACTAACTAGTTAAGTTAAGAGAAGTCAACTAACATAAAACTACATCGTGTTTACAAAACAATACAAAACACAAACTATACAAAGATGAAATGACAATATAACTTAACAGTATTCAAAACGAAAGGGAAAGAGTCTCTAGTAGATTAGGCTTAAACAGAAATGGATTACTGCACCTCAATATTATTGAGCATAACAACTTTCTCGTTTTATCTATTTGTTTCTGCATCTTTTTACCTATTTAGATATAGAAATTCAGCTTACAATGAAAATTTCTGATCCCTTATTTGTGTAGATCATGAATTTAATTGAACAGAACTTAGGACATGAGATTTATAATGTATTTCATATAAATTAAACGTGAGTTGTGTGGAGGAGATGGATGTTTTCAGACTTACAAGTAAAGCCAGTGGAGTTTTCTTGTTTATAAGTTAAAAATTCTGGAACACATAAAGGGATATTTCTTGGGATCGATTTTGACAGGCAAGATTTTTTTATGGAAAGAAAAACAATCCTATTAAATTACCAACAAATCAGGCCTAGTTGCAATTAGGTTCTTCTGAAGTGGGTTCTTTGCTTAAAGAGTTTGCTATAAGCTGCTGCTCCTGGACTAGCAACGGAGGACGACTGGTAGTAGTAGTCGTAGAAGCCTTGGCAGACATCCAAGTCCACCCACTAAGTATTCTGCAAGTAGTGGAACTAGCACACACATGGCGACTAGCTGTGGAACCATGCATTCTCCGAAATTAAATGATTACTTTCTCGTTGCTAATCGTTATCATTTCCAGTTTGTGGGAGAGAATTGTCATGAAGTCAAGATCTACAGATTAAAGGATGCTTTCTGACGAATCGGAAAGGGCCCCCCTCCCTCCCAAAAAAAAAAAAAAAACAAGCTTTTAAGAAGCAAGTCTCAAGCTATACAAAACATGTACAAATGTGCTACATACAACTTCTATGGGAAGGACCAAAATTCTAATCAGCCTCAATTCGTAAGAAACATGGGAACTGGTCATCCATTCGCTTATTTTAGATGGGAATCGTAAGTGTCAAAAAGGTTGTCCGGAACAATTAGAGGTAACTTGTCTACGTACATGTAGAGCCTTCTAAGATTCTCCCTTGTCACCGTTTCCATATCAACTATTTCCCTGTGGTCCACCAATAACCAAAGATCCCCTGAGTTTACCTTCTTCAGACTGTCACGACAGAATGGGCAGGACTCGGATCTTGATCGCCTGCCACACATTGGAATCGCATTATGATTTTGCTACTTGGGAATTAAACACAGTGGCCACTCGAAAAAAACATGGGGATAAATAGCTACGCAATTTCAAGCAAACAAAAGAATGAAAAGTTCAGATCAAATATCCTCTACTACTGAAATTCATATTCCATGCGTTGAAGGAAAGTATGCTTGGGTGAAAAATATAAGTCATCCACTTCCCAGCACCCACCTACTACTACTACTACTACTACTACTACTACTCCTTCAGCCCCTGCAATCAAAAGATGAGAACACACATATTTAATGATGCTAACGTTCAAACACTAACATTGTCCAGTCACACAAGCTATGACATGCAAGAAGTCCAATAAGAAATTAACTATATGTAATTAGAAATTTCACCAACTTGGCATTTACAAAGATTAAAACTCAAGTATGATCTTATCCTGCCTCCCATAACACCTCCCTTCTGCTCCACTTCCCTCTCACCTCATGACAAAATGTTAGTGATATGATCCATACATTACATAAGCACACAAACAAATCATAGTTCAACTACAGAAGCCTAAGATTCCAAAAAATGGATATCCACTCATCCACATGCATCTGTACATTTTAAGCAGGTTTCAGTTGAGTTTCATGTAAGATAATGCTTTTAATGGATGTTCTACGAGATCAACAAAGCTCAGGTAGCTACTTTTTTTCATAGTTAAAAAAATCGCAGATACTCCAAATCAACCCATTAAAAAGTGATACTAATAACATTCATTATCAATTTGAACCATCTCAAAGAAAGCTTGACAATGCCATAAAATGTTTAATTATTACAATTATCTGAGGTTATTACCTCTTTGGTGTAGATTCACAAAGATGCAAGATCACAAGCAAAAATACAGCTAATAAATTAACTTCCTCCGAACAGCCAATCCAACATAATGAACCTCATTGTACAGACTGACAGACTTATGAATCTCAAAACATTTTGAATGGGGAGGAGGAGGGTAAAGGTTGGAGAGAGGTGGGGGAGAGAGAGAGTGATAGTACCATTCCCCGTAACATTTCAAGCACATCATATGGTTGCAATTGGGCAGTACAATCTTACTATTTGTCTCCATGCATATGCCACATTCTTCTTCTCTTTCAATATCTGCATCTGTATGCTGTTTATGGTCTTCGTCATCTCTTTTTCGGTATCTCTCCATACATACTACCTTCTGTTTCTTTTCTTCTGAATCAGTAACCCCTTTTTGAAGTTGTAATAGTGAGGGATAAATTACAGCTGCCCACAAAGGGAATAGATTGATTTAACAGGGCAATGCTGAAAGACCAATAACCAGAAAATTTACTTTAGCTGACAGGACCTACCATAGAACTCCCTAATACTAGCTTTTTTTTCATGGGTAGACATGGTGGTTGTGCCATCCACATAAACCTGTAATTTAAGGTATCAGCGTTACCATGATTATATGAAGCAGCAAACATACAGCAATAACCAAAGATATTATACGGACCTTATAAATTAAGATTCGTAACAGTCCAAGAGCACCTGCAAGATGGCAGTCCGTCCACTGAACCAGAAAAAGAAATAGGTGTGCTGCTGGACTGTACGACATTCTCATCTGTAGACAGGCACCATCATATTCTCTCTGAAAATCTGAAGCCCTGCACCTCAAATTCGCAGCAAACAATATAAGCCATGTAGAGCATAATTTTTGCCACTTGATTATGCATAAGGCAATTAACTTTAATATCCATTAACAATAAACTAATTCAAGAAGAAGCGATAAACCAACTAATTCATAAAGAAGCTACAAACCATCTTAATAGTGTATGGGTTTTTTAAGTCCAAAGAGCAATGTAAACTGTTTAAGAATGTCCTCCATCCAATTTGTGGAAAACTCTCTGAATGATCCAACTCTTTAGTTTAGTTGATGAAATTCTCTGACATCCAAATATAACTTTACAATCACAAGTGCATCTCATGACTGAAAAGGTGCATATAGGTGAAGATGCGTTGGACATTTCACGTCCCTTTTTTTAATTTAAAGTCTTCATACCACAATTAAAATGGTGACCTTCTTTATGAATTAATTGATTGTCAGTGGACCATAAACTTGATTGTCTCTTATGAGTATCTTGAAGATGTATAAATCAACAACACTTGATAAGACAATGCACAAACCAAAATCACGACTTTGCATGCAGCAAATAAAGAAGAAAGGGACCTTTTTTTTGCTCAAATAGAATGTCGTCAATGAACTTCTAAAACACTTTCAACTTTGATGAGATATTCAAATAAATAGAATAAAAAAATAAATAGAATAAAATAAGGTTACATTAATATAGAAAATTAGTATGATATTAGGTCCTCAAAATAGATCAAATATGTATCATGATTATGTCACCGAAGAAAAGGCTACCGGTTAATGAATTCTTTCTTTCTTATAACTTTGATTGTATTCTATAAAGCAAAAAATGTTTTGATTCAATTAGTGAAGTTAGAAGAGGAAAACAAAAAGTCTCCAGGACCCTAGGTTAGTTGTGCTTCTGACTGAGTCAGTAGTAATCAAGAGACTCAAAGGGTTTGATTTTGCGAAACCAAAATAATAATTCCTAACAAAATATTGTCTGCATAGAGGAATCTATACATCCTTAATTCCTAAGCACAGCCGAAGTCTTCGCACACATAAATTAGACAACATAAAAACGTAAGAATATACAAACATGGCGGAATGAAGCTGGAAAATAAACGATAATCCCACAGAGTTCCAGTCGTGATAGATAAACTATACCATACAATCACAAGCATTAGGTGGAGCCATAGACACGTTATGTACCTTAATTAATGAAGGTAACAAGCTGATCCACACAAGTGGTGACAAGAAAAGAGAGATTTCAAATACGTTAAATAAAAATCTCAAACGGGTATAAGTAATCCATACGTGAAAAGGGAAACATTTGTTTCCGTTCTCAATGTACCATTGTCAAAGGCTAGAACTTCACGCAGAAACATAGGCTTTATGAGCCAAAATCAACAGGTCAAGCTAAAAGGGGATATTTGAGGAGAGGAGGGAACAGAGGATTCTTTAGAGAAGAAATCTGATAGAAGAATTAAAAAGAATGGATTTTGTTAGAGATCATCGTTAAATGGAATAGATTTAGAAGATGATTGCCAGAATGCAGAGAGTTTTCACCAGAAACGAAAAGAGAAGGCTTCGGAACAGAAATCATAGTCCCAAAAAAAAAAAAAAAACCTTCACCAATCTAACAAGCAGAGGAGCAAAAGGAAAATGAAAAAGTTAGACGACAATAGTGTAGCATTTACATTAAACAACCACCTTCGCCGCCATCATCATCAATAACAATAATAGTAACAGCGACTACAATTACATAAACCCCACAATAAAAGAGAAATAAAAAGAAAAACCTATAGGGAAAGGACCCATTTTCACAAAAATCAGAACTCACAAAGAAGAACAAAACTCAAAAAAAAAAAAAGAAGAGTAGAAAACATACAAACTTTAGACACTTACAGGGTATTAGCATGCTGGATATCAGCTTCAAGAACTTTCAGAGAGTCCTTGAAAGACTTTCTCATAGACACTATGTACATCTGCTAATCCAAGAAATCAGTTTCT
>JAOXYD010000002.1:19554047-19588129 GCA_028565735.1 Pinacopodium congolense | reverse complement strand
AACTCTCGTTGCGCACCCTAACTCAAATAAATCAAAACAATCTCTCGATTTGAAGTGATTATAAGCTTAACAATCAACATAAACGACTATGCATTAAATTAATAAGAATAAATTTGGATAAATAATTCAAGAACAATCCCTAAACTAGATTTAGCTATCCATAATCAAATTCAAACAATTCATATTCAGATTCAACATCAAAAGGAAGACAAAGGGAAAGAGAAAACTAATGGTTATGCTTGAAGACTCCTTTTTAGGAAAATCAGGATAGCACTTATTGAATATTCGGTATCCTCTCCAAGATTGAGTTCTCCACCTTTCTTCTCTCCTCAGAAACCTTATTTTCTATCTTGTATCTCTCCTAGGGTAAGAATTTTTTCTCCTAGGTTAATTCCTACAACCTTTTAATCCCAAAAACTCATAAAACATGTCCCCACACTTTTTTCAACATCATCCTACCAAATCATTTTCCAACCTTGACCTTTGCTTGGTATTTCCCATATATCATCATCCACAGAGCTCCTTTTGACTTGAAATTTGATATGTAGGCTCCTAACATAGTTTTATAGGACCTATAAATTTTCATTACAATCCAAGTTCTATAAGGGCATCTATTGCATCACCGACGTTGCAGTAAGAAAACTGATGCTGATTTCAGGTCTCATTCGTTACGTACAATTTCAAACATCAAAGTGCATCAACCCATCCTTCAAATAAGTTCATATTTTTTCTCAAACACTAAATAATACCAAAAACAATCAAACACATAAAAGATAATGAAATGGAATGAAAAATTTCATAGTAACTAAGTTTAAACCATATAAACAATGCTTAAATCACCTAAAAACAAACTAGAAACATAGTATAAAAACACACTTATCAATAGGAATGTTATACCAAGATGTAGGGATAGGATGTATCTCAACTCTCAAGGACCCAAGATGAGGAGGTGCCTAAATACACATAATTTTCTTGTTTCTTATGTCAATGAAAAGAGGAACAAATATTATGTTGATAGGGTTATTTAAGACATATGATAGGTGACCTTTCCTAATTCACCTCATTTAAAAGTAAGAATGGTGGATCCATTATTTTTAGGGACAATGCTAAGGGTAAGGTAACTGGCATTGGAAATATTGATAAGGATAATTATCCCTTGATTAATAATATAGTTCTTATTGATGGATTAAAAAATAATCTTTTAAGTTTTAGTCAATTGTGTGATAAAGATTATAAGATAGCTTATGAAGGAAATACATGTACAGTTTTAATATTTAGTGATAATAGTGTTGCATTATTAGTTAAAAAATAAGAAAATATATCTATTGTTGATCTTGATGATGTTACTAACCTTAAAAATAAGTGTTTAGTTTCTTTGAGTAAATGTGCATAGATGTGGCATAGAAATCTTAGACATGCAACTATAGATCTCTTAGAAAAATTCAACTTGATGCAACTTGTCAATTGGTTCTCGAGCATGATATATGAGAAAGATAAGATTTGTAGGGCATCCCAACTAAGGAAACAAGTAATAAGTTCATTTCATAGGAAGAAATCGGTAACAACTTTTAAAACCCTTGAACTTCTTTTGTATGAATTTGTTTGTTCCTACTAAATAGCTAGTTTAGGTAATAAATCATATGCATTTGTGATTATTGATGACTTTAGTACATTCACTTAGATTTTTTTTAAGAAGTAAAGTTGAATGTTTTAAATCTTCTATGAAATTTGCAAAGAAATTTAAGATGAAAAAGGCATGTCCATTACATCAATTAGAAGTGATCATGGTACAAAATTTGAAAACGACATGTTTGAAAATTTTTGTGATGGTTGTAACATTTCTTATAAATTTTCAGCCTCTAGGACTCCCTAACAAATTGATGTAGTAGAAAGAAGAATAAGACTTTAGAAGAGAAGACTATGATGATGACTAATGAGTATGAATTATCAAAGCATTTTTGTGCCAAAACAGTTGCATGTACATATCATATCATTAATAGAGTTAACCTTATGCATAAGATAGATAAAAACTCAATATAAGTACTAGAAGGGTAAGAAACTGAAATTAGTTATTTTAGAGTTTTTGGGTGCAAGTGTTGTATTTTGAATATGAAGGATAGAGGTTAGTCTTTGACTAGTAAAGCATACAGAGTTGTTAACAAAAAAACACATATTATTAACGAATCTATATATGTTGTTTTTGAAGGGATTAACCCTTTTGAAAATAAGAAAGTTCTTGAAGATAGTAATGTAGGTTTGTCCAAGGAATTGGAAAATTTATGACGTAATACAAGAAAAGGAAGAAGGATAAGCTTCACGTGAGCCTATTATTGAACCAAAGGAAGAAAAGAAGGATGATAAACTACTAAAGGATTAGAAATAAAAGAAGGATCATTCCTCAAACCAAATCCTAGGTGATGTTCAACAAGGGATAACAACTCGAGCTTGTTTTAAAATTTTGTCTCATCTTACTTTTATGTTTTAAATTGAACTAGAAGTACAAAAGAAGCCTTTGGTGATGAAAATTGGATTTTGTCAATGAATAACGAATTGAATCAATTTAAAAGAATTAGATAAATAATAGGTAAAAAATGAGTGTTTAAGAAAAAATTAGATAAATAAGGCATCATAGTTAGAAATAAGGCTAGATTAGTTATTAAATATTATAACCAAGAAGAAGGTATAGATTATGATGAGACATTTGCCCCTATATTTGGCGTAGAAGCCATTAGCCATTATATTATTACTTGCATTTACATTATACATGAGCTTTAAACTTTTTCAAATGGATGTTAAAAGTATAGTTTTAATGGTTTAATTCAAGAAGAAGTATAAGATGAGTAACCTCCTGATTTTGAAAGTCATGATGCATTGAAGAACATTTTAAAACTTTTCCTTATATGTTTTAAAATACGCTCTTAGGTTATGATATTCTTCTTGCAAATGGTTTTATAAAATCAAAAGATGATATTGTTTTTTTTATCTAGAAAGAAAATATGGTATTCTAATTATTAAAATTTATGTAGATGATATCACATTTAGTGCCATTAATAAGGCTTTATGTCAGGAATTTATAACTTGTATGAGTAGGATATTTGAGATGAGTATCAAGTGTAAGTTAAACTTTTTTCTTGGGCTTCAAACTAAAAAAACAAAGGAAGAAATTTTTACGAACTAAGCCAAGTGTACAAAAGAGCTACTTAAATGCTTTGGGAAGGATCAAGCGAAGCCTTTAGGCACACTAATGAGCACATCCCTAAGGTTGACTAAGGATGAATATGGTAAGCCCATGGATGTAAAGTAATATCTAGGTATGATTGGTAGTTTATTGAAGTTGACCGCAAATAGGCTTGATATTATGTTTAGTATTTTTTTGTGTACTAGATTTCATGCATCTCCAAAAGATTTTAATTTGACAAATCCTTAGGTATTTGTATGAAACATTGAATTTAGGACTTTAGTATCCTAGGAACACTTTTTTTTTTTTTACTTAGTTGGGTATTCAAATGTGAATTGTGGGGGTAGTTTGTTAGATAGGAATAGTACATCTAATGCACGTCAAATTTTAAGTGATCATTAGTAACATAATTTAATAGAAAGCAAAATTTTGTAGCTTTATCCATGACGAAAGCTTGTAAATGTTACACTTAAATATTATGCATTAGACAACTTAGAAATTATGGTTTGAAAATAAAATCCCTGTAAGTCTTATGGCACTTAGGGGTGAATTAGGTGCTTAAAAAAATTTCTTCTAAACAAAAAAATCAAAACAATATAGGGCAATTTTAACTATATGAATCACTAAACTAAAATTCAACTTATAAGGATATGATAATACTTATGCAAACTCAATCAAATACAAATGCATAAAAATAAAGAGGATAGGGAAGAGAAGATCATCAAGATGTATAATGGTTCAACAATCCCTAACAATTGCGTTATCCACTCTCTAACTGCTTGTTGGAAGTTTTAACTATATTAATCTTTCTTAGGGTGAAGAGTAAACCTTACAACTTCTTCTTTCCATAAAGAAGGTGAAGAGAAACCTTTACAATCTTACTTCTCAAAAGGAGGGTGAAGAGTAACCCAATAATCTTGTTTAACAAGGGTTAAGAGGAACCCACACAATCTTCTTTCCAAATAGGAGAAAATAACTCTTGATAATCTTCCTTTAAATGGATGAAGATGAACCCTTCGAATCAAGCAAAATCTAACAACTTAATCTCACAAATTAGCCCCAAAACTTAGGCTATCTAAGCCTCACTTTAAATAATTCTTGATTGGTGGAGTTGTCGCTTACTCACCAAATAATAAAATACCTAACTAACCTAACTAACTATGTAATAGGGCAAGCCAAGGTCGATTCCACAGAAAACTGGTTGTGTTTTTCAACTATTTCCAATGTTGCGTAAAAGAAATTCAAAATAAAAACAACCCCTAGATGTGCAGGAATGAAAAGATCACTAACTAGGAAAATAAACAATAATGTAATAAGACGAGAAACAAATAAAAAATGTGAAAAGATGGGTAGAAGATGTTATCCAAATTATGAATTACAATTGATCAAAAAAAATATCAAGATTGTGTTATGCCTAAGATGCTAAGATATAGCATAAACAACCTTTTGTGTCCCAAGTTCCTCCATTTTTAGATAAATCCTATGTGATAGAAAACTTAACCCTAATCACGTGAGAACCCATAACAAGCTCTCTAGATTTAGTGATGTGATAACACTATGAACTAGGGAATGACCAAGTAAGGCCACGATCTCACACACTCGGATCATGTAGCCTTAAGAATAAGAATCCTAGACTAATTGATTAAGTTTACCTACAAAATCAATTAAACTACACTACTTATGGATTTCACTAATGACAATTACAAATCAAAAGCTAAATATTAGAAATTAAACTAGAAATTACACCTAGGATGGCCAATCCTATGAATAAATCCCTAATTTACGGCATTAATTTCGAATTCCAATTCAATTCTAGCACAAATCACAGTGGCCATTAAAGACCCAATCAATTATCACAATTACCATCCATGAATCCATCAAATATCTTTAAACTCATAAGAAAACTAAACTACCATAATGAAAATAACACTAAACATAATCTTAAATTAAAGGAAGTCATAAAGCAAATAAGAGAAATAAGGCTAGAAAATTAAAGAAAGAACATTTTATTAATGAAAACGAAGCATTCCACACATATTTAACAAATCCCAAATTAGATAACTATATAAATTGAATGGAAATAGAAAGAAAGCAGAAGAAACACAAATAAAACTAAGATTCAACACTTCAACTACTTAATCTAAGGTCTGAACATGAAAAGAGATTACAAGAACAACAAACACACCAAAACCTAAAGAAAATACAAGGAAGATAAAAAGATGCCCAAGTAGCAGCCAAAAGTGATGAATTTGCTCCATAATTTCCCTTTTAGAGGTCCTCCCTAGGTTTTGAGTCATTTTAGGAGCAATTTAGTCATGTTCCCCTAAAAATCACAAAATGAAATTGTTTTAAAATTTTCATTGAAGTCCTAGAAATTGACAACTTCTGCCCCTCTTCACTTTTTCTACACTAACTCCTTATATATGCCTCAAATTTCCAAGAACTTTGTTTATACACTCTTCCTATGATGTTCTTGGACCTCATAAAATTTCAAAACAATTTGAATACTAAAATTGCATCTAATACATCACCAAAGTCACCTACACCAAATCTAGGGTTCAATTGGGCTTATCTTTTTCCTTTCTTTGTTCACTTTTTAATGCTTGTCGTATGGTCTTGAGTTCTGGTTTAGAACCTCATAAGATCATACTCTAATTGCTTAAATTTATTCCACAACTCTTCTGGATCCAATTTGGATCCAATTATACTCAAAACTTCACCATTTGAAGTTGTATTTGTGTTTAATGATCAAATATGCATGTAAACTCAATATGAACACAAAATAAGCATTTGAACACAAAAATAGGGATGAAATTACATTGAAATAACTATTAAAGTATCATAAAATAAATCCCTATCATTGATCAACATAAATGAAATATAAGAGATTAAATGTTGTCAATGCAATACTTAAACCTTATGCATTCTATAATGCTCATATATGGCATACAACAATCCAATTCACATTCAATAATCATAATAAATCAAATATTATTTATCACAAGTCAAGATAAATCTATAAACTCTATTTTAATAGTAAAAAGTAGCCTTGAACAAAAACAACTAACCAACAAAATCAAATCCCTCAATATAAGTAACAAATCACACATATAATGGTGTATTAATGAAACTCATGTAATAAAAATTATTTTGCAATTTTAAGAGTCAAAAAAATAATATAAAAAGCCTCCTAACTCCTAAAAAATCATAAAAAATAGATTGAAGCAAAAAAATGAAATTAAAGCATAAAATGAATAGAATAAACATAAGAAAAGAGCAAGCGATTAAAACTATAGTATTTATGTTCCAACTACAAGATAAATGTTTTTAATCCACTAAAATGCATAAACGTAACACCAAAAACCTTTTGGAACCTTAATATATCAGTTGACAATATATTAGAACAATTTTGAAGCATCAAAATTGGATTTGTAATAAGAAACTTCAAGTAGAAAGTATATGAAACCAAAACTAGATAGTTTAGAGCAATCTATATATTTATTACTTAAAACAATGTTAAGAGTGCATAAAAATTCAAATGAAAGCTCTAGGGAACTCTTAAAATATAAAAAATGGAGAATGATGAATTTGAAGCACCAAAAACATATTTAAATAATGAAAATTGAAGAGGACAGAAGTAGAGCACTAAAATGTAGATAACTTTGATGAATCTAAAATTTGAGCTTAAAAAATGATTAAAATGCATAACGATTGTTATGAAAAGCCTAGAACACATATATATAATGTTGACAAGTGAATAGAGTCATTAGAAACAAAAAATAGCTATTAGGGGGTTAAATTTCTGTTAAAAACTGAAAGCAACCTATTCTAAAAAACTAGCCATTGGACCTAAACGGCGGTTCCTAAGTCTATCAACAGTATCACTGATCTTCGATCAAATCCACTGTTGATGATGAACAGTTACAAGGATTTTATTGATCAAAGTCAATTGTAATTGATAAAACACATTAAAAATTTAGAATTGTATAAAAATACTTCAAACCAATTTCAAAACTCTTCAAACAAATTCCTAACATCTAATACGACTTGAAACAAGTTTTAAAACATATTTCAAGACTTTTTGAATTACCAAAACATTGAAATTTAGTCAAATCAAAATTTGACTTGTTTCTCAAACAATTCACTTTAAACCTTTGCACAAACATTTCAAAACAATTCACAAGTATTTTTCACACGTAAAAATGACATAAAAAAATTCAAACATATTTGAATAATGTCTTAAAAAATTTTAACATGTCAAGAGGAATACTTTGAAAAACAAATTTATACCTTACCTTTTGCTTATGCAACTTTATACTAATATGCATTCTAAAGGAATTCCTACATGTCAGTGCGTAATTAAATTCAATCAAACTCTAAACATAAACCAATGCTCTAAATGCCACGCAATATGTAAAGATCATGTAAAAGTGAGAGCCCTTTCAAGCATTGATTGAGATTAGGAAACTTATATACTAAGACACTTTCCTAAACTAATCAACCTTGATCCTCAAAACTTGTTCTTCACTTAAATTCGTCAATGCTCACTCCATTTCCATTTTTTCTTCATGGGTGCTCTTCTATCTTTGGGCTCTAACACATGTCTTTCCATAATTTGAATCAAACTAGCTTTATAATTTATTAAAACTAAACTATTAACAACAATAATGTTTTTTTATCATCAAAATACATGATTGAAACCTCAAAAGGTTCAATAATCCCATTAGATGTAATTGTACTAGTGTTATTTGTCCCACAGAGAATCCCATCCAACATTCTAGGAGAAATCACATAGAAATTAGGTATCATTTTTTTAGATATCATATCCAGAATAGGGACATTGAACTTTAATTTGTGTACAACATGCATCATTTAGCTAATAATTTTACTAAAATAATGAGTGAGGATAGATTTTTCATGATTAGTAAAGAGTTAGGTATGATAAATGGTAGTTCATTATGATTCTTACGTATTTATTTCACATTTATGATGTTTTGCCTAACTTTTATATAGTTTATCATTCTTTTGTGTTTGACTTATATGTTGTTTTCTTTATTATGTTGCTAGATTGCATGTTTATTTCTACCTTTGTGGTGATTCACAAAAAATCGGGAGATGTGGATATGATATTATAATCTATTTATAGAGAGTAGAACCATTTTAAAAATTTTGATTTTTTGTTGTAATGTATAAATTTAAGGGGAGTTATTAAAACCTTCTCTTTTTGAAAAGTAAAATAGTTATTAAAACTTCTTATTTATGTTAAATTTGAAATTGTAAAAAAAGTTTGAAAATTGTGATAAATTTATGTGGTGTTAATCAAATTTGAGAATATTGATGTTTATTATAATTTTATGATAAGTGTTGAATTTTAGAAATATTTTTGGAGTTATATTTATGATATTAGTTTTGAAATTGTTTAGTTACATTATTTGTAGTATCATAAGCAAGATTGCATTTTCTAATGATGGTTATGTGTTGCTAAGAGAATTTGAAAGTTTTGAAGTTATATGTGGTCATTTATAGCTTTATATTTTATAACATCACATAGTTTTGTCATCATAAAAAAGGGGGAGATTGTTGAACTAGAGGAGGTTCCATCTTATTTTTATGATCATAAAAAATATCTAGACTAATATTTTGGTTGTGTTTAAGGCCTTGAAAGATAGTTGTATAATTAAAGTGTGAAATAATTTGATTATGGATTCTTTGAGCCAATATGTAGTTCATGAAGTTAATACGATGAAGACTCAAGTTTTCGATGACCATCATAGAATTTATATAGGTCTATGCTTGTAATTTTTAATGTATATTTTACTTGTTTCATTTTGATGATTTAAAGGACTTACTCATACATATTTGCATTCATGATTTAGAGCATGCATGTAGGTTGTATAATAAAGAGGTAATTATGTGGAGAAGTTTTGAATTAATTCGCTTAGTGAGTTTAAAATGCTTTGGAGAAGTTTTTCAATGTGTGTGTGAGTCAAGAAATATTTTAAAATGCTTAGAGATGGTTTGGATTAATTTGTGATGTGTTTTCAATGTTTAAGTGTCCAAAAAAGCCAGTCATGGATTGGACTGGTTGACCAATAAAAGTGTGGTTCACATCCAACAAGTTGATTTACAATGGTAATATGAAATAAATGGGATTAAATGCTAAAAGACATTGACAACGGTCAGTAGGCTTAGAAAACTATATAAATATGTGTTTTTCTAGTATTTTTATCATCCAAGTGTGTAAGAAACAATCTTCCAAGTGTCTTAAGCATTAAAAGCTTAGGGGATGTTAGTACTGTTGTTGTTTTTGGTTTTTTATTGGGGTTTTTATAGGTTTGTATTGGTTTTTGTGAGTTTTTTTTGTTTCTGTGCTATTTTTTTTCAATTTCTATATTGTATTAGTATGTTATTGTTTTGAATTTCTGTGCTATTCTTTTCTATCTCTGTGCTTAGAAAAACAAGAAATTGTTAATGATCATTTTTCATTGGTTTTCAATATATATTTAACTATATTTTGGCCCATTTAATATTTAAATTGCACCAATTAGGAGTTATTTTTGTTAATTTTAGGTATATGTTGGTTTGGGAGTAAGTTAGAAGATTTTGAAGCAAACTGAAGCACAAATGTTTTAAAAGAAAAAGCTTGGATTATAAAATAAAGAAAGCATGGATGAAGGAGCAAAAACATTTTAAGATAAAGCTTTATAGGAGTAAAACATTAACAAGGAGATGCATCAAATGGCTCTAAGAATGAGGCGTTTAAAGCTTTCCTTGGAGAGGAGACAATAACATTTAAAAGCTTGGAGAATTAAGCAAGACAAGAGCTTCCCATGGATTGCCAGGTGGAAGCTTAAGAAGAAAACTTGGAAAAGATAAAAAGACAAAATCTTTTAAAAGCTTTTGAAGACAAAAATGTTTGAAGCAAGGAGAGCTTTAAATAAGCTTCAACATAACAACATCACTTGGAACTAAAGGGGAGAGGAGCTTTCCTTGTGAAGATGACTCATGTCCCACTAATTGAAGACAAAATACAAAGTTTTGTTATTCTTCTAAGAGCAAAAAGTGATAAGACAAAAAGGAATGAATGGCTTGACTTACAAAGTAGGATACGTGTCTTGTTCTTTAAGATATAAATCATAATGTTTTAGCTTTGGCTTTTAATAAGTGGGAAACACAAAAGCTTTAAAGTTTTGCAAGAATAGGTGTAGGCATAAGAAATAAAAGCTTCCAGGAAGCTTGTCTTTATAAATGAAACGCCAGCCCATGGAGTCCTTCCTTACACACCAAACGACGACATACATAAGTTGCTTGGGAGCCTTTCTTTCCATTTAAAACACAACTCATAATACAGTAACTTCTCAACACTTAAAATGACATCAGCTTAGGTAGCACATAAAGAGCTTAACCTCCTTTCATATGATAGCCACTTAGAGCATTTAAGGCAGCCTTAGGGCATTAAAGAGAAAGAAGCCAAAAAGCATAAAAAGGAGGAGAGGAGTTGACAGCTTTAAGGAAGGTGGGTAGCCGATGGAATAAGGGAGAGCTCTTGAAAGAAGAGTTTTATTCTTGTTATTATATTAGGTTTTGGTTTAGATTTTCTTTTCTTTTGTTCATTCTAACATTATGCTAGTGGATTTCAAAAAAAATGAGCAATTTTGGTTGTATTTCTCTTTCTTTCTATCTTATTTTGTTGTGACTATTTCTTTTTATTAATGGATTTGTGTTTTATATGATATTTATGTTTCCATTATTGATTATGTTTACTTAAATTTCTTAGCTAGGGTTAGGATTTGATGGGTTTTGCGTGTTTGGAATATTTTTGCCAAATTAAAGTGCTTGATTTAATATTTCTTTGAAGATCATCTTAGATAGATTCTTGACCTATGATCATGAACTTTTAATTGTTGGAAGATTAATTAGGTGACATAATTAAATTTAGGTGTTGAACTGACTCTAGAATATTTTGTGAGAGTTCCTAAGATTAACAAACTTAGTTTTAGGTGTCTTATGGTTAATTTATTTTATTCTGATTTGTTTATTGGATCAATTAGATGAATTGTGTTTTGAAGAGAAAAGATGTTCCACAACCATTGGTTATGTCTTGTTTTTCGTGATATATGCCTTAAATATATCCAATGTTTTATCCCTTATTTGTTTAGCCCATTAAAATCTGAAGCCTTAGCTAATTTATCATTTGTTAGAGTCATAATCCATTAGCCTATATTTAGATTGAATGTTGTTTATTTTTATTTTTATTTTTATTTTCTTTTTTTCCTTTTTATCTCTTGTAATTAAACAATTCAGAGTTGTCTAGATAATTTTACATTAATTGACCTAATGTTACACTAAGATTCTTAGGGAGAATGATACTTAGGGTTTACTCCATTTTATAGTACTTATTGATAAGGTGCGCTTACTTTTGGTTGGTCTAGGATGAAATTAGTCAAAATTAAAGTTTTGTTACACCGCAACATATATGTTATACATCCCCTGTAAATATAATTTTAACATGTCTCAATCATTCAATTAATAAACTAAATATAATACAATTTTCATATTTACTAATATCAATTTGCATAAATTTCTCAAATAAATTATAACTTGAATTAATATAACAAAAAGAACAATCATCAAATCATCACAACTTAGTATCTCTGCAATAAAACATCATTAAATAGAAATAATATGCAACAAACAACTATTTTTTATTTTTAATAATATTAATTTTAATCTATTTTATAAATAAATATCAACCTAAATTAATATAACAAAAATAACATAATATCAAAACACATTATTAAAGATAAATAAATCAAAACATTGTTAAATAATAATAATGTGGTTGGAAAAGCTTTTATTTTTATTATTTATTTTTATTTAAGTATGAAAAACGTTTTTGACCCTAATTATGCTTTAGAGTTTCATATTGTTCTTTAGTAGACAATTTTAGAACTGCAAATTAGTTTTGAATATCACATGGAGTTTTTTGTTGAATTCCTTTCAAAGGGTTTCATATAACCTTTGGAAAATCTATGCTATACACTGCATCAAGTGATATCAAAGCGAGGATGCCGACTGAGAGCGATAGCAACAGTATTCATGATATTTTTCAGGAGGCGAAGGCTCTTTTTTATGAGACAAAAACTTGCAACATTTGGAACAATGTCTAGAGCAACATATAGATCACTGATTATAGCGCTTTAAGGAGCATGTTGAAGAGATTATGCAGCATCTAGATGCTCTAAGAATAGAAACAGACAAAAGACAAGATAACCATAGAAGGTTAGGGTGGAGATGGCTTGTGGTGAACCTATAGGTAGAACTATACTTACGAGGAGACAACCAATTTACGAGGAGGATTTGGAGGAAGAAGATTACTATGAGCCGAATAGATTTAGGCGTTTTCAACGACAGGATGAGCAGAAGAGGAGAGACGCTTATGGTGGATTTGAAGATAGAGATGCAAGGGATTGTAAATTGAAGGTGTAGATCCCCTATTTCAATGGTAGCCTGGGTATCGAAGACTTATTAGATTAGCTCACAGAAATTGATAGGTCTTTGAACATCTAGAGATTACATATGAGAAAAAAGTCCAAATTATGGCTTACAAGCTGAAAGGGGGAGCTTCTGTATAGTGGGAAAGAATTCAGTCATGTAGAGAACGTGAAGAGAAGGGACCTGTGCGTATGTGGTATAAGATGAGTTTCTATTAAAGCAAGAGTTTTTACCACCAGACTATGAGTAGATTATATTTCAGCAGTATTAACGGTGCAACTAAGGAGGACAAATAGTGCACAAGTATACTGCAAAATTCATGAGGATGGAGAAGCAAAAATACCTTATTGAATCTAAAGGACAACAAGTGGCCATGTATTTGAAGGGATTAAGGCTAGCAATTCGGGACAGTATCAAAGTGTAGGTTATCCACTCGCTATCGGAAGTAAAGAACATGGTCTTTAAGGCAAAGATGATGCACCAAGAGCATAGTAGAAGGAATGTAGAGAGCTATAGGATTCCAACATCTATTAATAAATACAAAGTCATGCAGGAGCATTGAGAGCTATAGGACTCCCACATCTACTGATAAATACAAAGCCGCGCAGGAGCATACTCCCTATGGTCATGAGATACGAAGTGTAGAGGATAAAATTGTGGGAAAAAGACCTATGGTAAAAGCGTGAGATAAGGAAGTGAAGAAATCTAAAAACCCCTATACTAAACCAACTGTTGAGAAGTGCTTTAGATGTAGTCAACTTGGACATAGATCTAATAAGTGTCTTTTGAGGAAGATAGTTAACTTTGTAGAGAGGGACAAAGATGACGAGGAATTATTACAAAAGGGGCTTATACAAGAAAGTATGAATCCTTGCGCAGTCCTGGTGTTATTGGCTCTGAAAGATGACAGTTAGTAGATTTGCATTAATATTAGAGTCATCAATTAGATCATGGTAGGTTATAAATTTCATATTCGATGGTTAGACGATAAGTTTGATTATTTACATAGGGAGAAAGTTTTTCTAAAAGAAATACGAAGGACGGATATCACCAAATTCATATCAAACTAGGTGATGAGTGAAAGACAACTTTTAAGAAAAAGTAAGACCTATATAAATGGTTGGTGATGCCATTTGGGTTATCCAATGCACCAAATACTTTCATGAGATTTATGAATCAGGTACTCAAGCCTTTTATTGGTAAATTCATTGTGGTTTATTTCAATGTTTTCAGAAGAGGAATACATGTTATACTTACAGCATGTGTTAGAGGCTTTAAGGGAAAACCAACTATATATCAACCTTAAGAAGGGCAGTTTTATGACAGAAACATTAGTATTCCTAGGGTAGGTAGTGTCTACAGATGGGATAAAGGTGGATGACGCAAAGATTAAGGCCATTAAAGATTGGTCAACACCGAATAATGTGGGGGAGTTGATGATTTTTCATAATTTGACAACCTTTTATTGAAGGTTTGTAAAAAAATTTCAGCACCATTGTGTCACCTATAATAGAGTGCCTGAAGAATGACAATTTTCTATAGGGGGAAGAAGCCGATAAGAACTTTACCCTATTTAAAGAAAAGTTATGAACAAGGACAGTGCTATCTTTACCAGATTTCAACAAGCTATTTGAGGTTAAATTTGATGCTAGTGGAGTGGGGATAGGAACTGTACTATCACAAGAGAAAGGGCCAGTGGCATTCTTCAGTAAAAAACTTCGTGATGCCAGGAGAAAGTGAAGTACCTATGAAAAAGAATTCTATTAAGTGGTGCATGCATTGAAAAATTAGGAGCACTACTTGGTTGCTAAGAAATTTTTGTTATATTCAGACCATAAGGCCTTAAAGTACTTGAATTGTCAAAATTGGATTAGTAGTGATATGCATATAGGGTGGTGTCAATTTTTACAAAAATTTCCGTTCATATTAAGGCATAAGTCAAGGGTATAAAATAGGGTTGTGGATGCTTTAAGTAGGAGGCTGTCCTTATTACTTACTCTCAGTAATGAAATTGTAGGTTTTGAGTAACTGTAACATAATTATGAGTATGATGAATAGTTTGTAGAGATATGGAGAAAGGTTTATGTGGCCAACTAGCTGATGGATTTAACTTAAATGATGGCTACTTGATACATGAGAGCTAGTTATGTATATCTAGAACATCATTAAGAGTGATTCGAGATTTGCATGGAGTATGACTAGTAGGTTACTTAGGAAGTGATAAGATGTTGGCTACGGTTAAAGGGAGATTTTACTAGCCACAGTTGAGAAGAGATGTAACTAGATTTGTAGAGAGATGTTTTACATGCTAGAAAGTAAAGGGACAATCGAAAAATACGGGATTTTAACATCCTTAACCATATCAGATAACATAGGGAAGATCTATCTATGGATTTTATTTTGGGATTGCTACGAACCCAAAGAGGGGTTAATTTTATATTCACCATATTTAACAGATTTTGTAAAATGGCTCAATTCATTCCTTGTAAAAAGACTTCATATGTGATAGGAGTTGCCAGGTTATTTTTTAAAGAGGTTGTGCACTTAGACGGAGTACCAAAAACTATTACCTCCAACCACGATAGTAATTTGCTTAGTTACTTTTGGTGAACATTGTGGAAGTTGTTTGATTCTTCTTTGAACTTTAGTAGTATAGCTTATCTACAATCAGATGGACAAACTAAAGCCGTTAAAAGAACCTTGGAAAACTTGATTTGCAAAATTTTTAGGGAT
Source organism: Pinacopodium congolense (assembly GCA_028565735.1). Taxonomy (NCBI): domain Eukaryota; kingdom Viridiplantae; phylum Streptophyta; class Magnoliopsida; order Malpighiales; family Erythroxylaceae; genus Pinacopodium; species Pinacopodium congolense. The sequence goes on along the minus strand of JAOXYD010000002.1, from coordinate 19,572,723 downwards.
AAGCCAAGGCAATGGAACCTAGCACTAGCTCAAGCAGAGTTCGCCTATAATATATCCATTCATAGTGAAACAGGTAAATCACCTTTCTCTATTGTCTATAACAATAAACCTTAACACACACACTAGATTTGCTCAAGCTACTGTAAGATGAGGGGACCAATATTCTAGCTAAGCATATGGCTGAACAAGTGGTGGTAACACATTAGGAAGTGAAATAGAAATTAGAAGCAATAAATCGACAGTACAATAGGCAGCTTATAATCATAGGTAACTAGAGACATTCGAGGTGAGAGATCAAGTCATGGTATTTTAATGCAAGGAGAGGTTTACTATAGGGACCTACAATAAAATGTATCCAAAGAAGTATAGTCTATATAAGATATTAAAGAAGATTAACTTCAATACTTATGAAATAGACCTTCTAAATAGTTTGGGGATCTCCAACACTTTCAACATATCAGATTTATCCAAGTTCTATAATCTCGATGATCCATTATATTCGAAGGTTCATGTGCACTCAAGGAAGAGTTTTGTTTTTCAAGTAGAGGAGACTAATGCGATTAGGAGAGTTTTTATTTTTATTATTTATTTTTATTTAAGTGTGAAAGATGTTTTTGTCCTTAATTATGCTTTAGGGTTTCATATTATTCTTTTGTAGCCACTTTTAAAACTTTAAATTAGTTTTGAATATCACATTGAGTTTTCTATTAAATTCCTTTGGTTCTTCAAAGGGTTTCGTATAACCTTTAGAAAATTTACGCTATACACTGTATCAAATAACCTTCAATTATGAAAGTATAATCAACTATATCCCAACATCATACAATAAGAACAATACATGGAATAATAAATGCTATAATTAACATCACTATCCAAAATAAGAACTTCATAAAGTAGAATAGAAGGTTAAAACAAAAATATTAATAGTTAGCATATATAAATTTTAACATATATATCAAACACAAATCAAAAGGAGGAGAAAAACTAAAAAATAGATGAATCTTCATTCCTCGAGATGAAATCCACTAAAATCAAACTGAATCTAGTTATCATTTATCATTAAGAGGAGCTTATTCATTATTATCATCAAATCTCATTGCACCAAATAACATATTAATACCCTCCTAAGCAATATCTCCTTCAGATTCACTTTCATCCAAAAGACTTAGCTCCTTATAAACCTACTATGTCAAAACAAAAATATGTTCTAAGGAAATAGGATTTAAAGAACTATTTATTCTAATTAGAGTCCTCACAAACAAATTACTAAAGATATTTTAGAAATCATATTGAACATAATAATGATAATAAAAATAAAACATACCTCTTTATAAACTTCAAATTGTATCTAAAATAAACCAGATCATTTAATCTCTTATGCTCCAATTTATTCCTCATTTTAAAGTGGATGAACTTGATCTTGCTCCAATTCCTTTCACATCTACTTCACTTATACATTAACTCAAAAACGAATTGTAAATCTTTACAATTTTGGAGCACCACTTCCAAACTAGTCCTAACAAGCAACTGTAAACAACAAAAAGAATCTTATAAAAAAATTAAGTAAATATTAATTTTAAATAAATAATAAAAGTAAAAAAATGTATACCTATATTGAGTTTGTATCTTTGTTGTATTATTATAGATATCCTAAAATCACCAGATTATTCTTATATGTCTTCATTTATGAGCTGATGAGATCTTGCATCATCTCATAGCCAATAAAAGTAGTGATGGTGATCAACATCTCATTATTAATTTAAGCTCTCTTCACGTAACCATATTTGAAGAAGACATTTGGATTGAGGAATGTCCTAATAGCAAACAAAGGAGAGTAATTGTCATTAATGATAGAATGAAAGGTTTTGCATGAAAAAATTTGTTTTTTAAATTAGCCTTTATAATATGTTCTTTAAATTAGCCTTTATTAACTTCCTTCGCCCTCTTCATGATTATAAAAATATCCCATTATAGACTTAACATTACTATCCATTAGATGAAAAACTCTAACTAAAGAGTTACAAACACAAATGACAAACTGATAGTTAGATCATAAACTGTCTTTAAGTATAATCCTTGTAACCTCTATTCTAGCGTTAGATCTGACATGTTAAGAACTAAGCCACTGATCACTTGTGAACATCTGTCTTAATTCCCTTTTCATCATTACAAAACTCTACGGTAATAAAAAATTAATTGCAAATTTGGAAACCACAGTGTGCTATACGTTCCTCCTATTAGTGAACTTCTTGCTCATCAAATTCAATACCTATGCACGATTATAAATAAATTTAATAACCTTTTTTTGCCTTTAACACAATCTCATCTATTACAAGAAAAAATTTAACATCTCCAATATGTTCCAATATCAAGTTAATATAATGAGCAACACAAGGAATTCAAAAGAAAGAATTATACGTACTTTGTAACCTCCTTCAAGCTGCTTTATAAGTTACATCATAGTTATTAATAAATTGAACAACGTTTTTAAGTCCAACTTTATTAATAACTTTATCAAAAATTCCAAATAGAGTATCAATATTCCTAGTCATTTTAGATGCATCAACTAATTTGAAAAACATAGTTTCTTTGTCAGAATAAAACAAGAAATTAATAACAAACCATTGTCTCATATTAGTCCAACCATCACACATGATTAATCACTCACAAACAACCTATATCATCCTTTTTTCTTCCAAATAAATTTTCATTTTAGTAATAAAATTGAAAAAAAAAATACCTTTATAGTCATGTATCAAAGGAGCCTTATATCCTGAATTATATGATGCAATAACTTCTGCTATATATTAATAATAATGAGATTAAGCAGTATGGAAATATACACCTATATCATACCATCATCTAGCCATTGTCATATCTATTTGGTCCTCTTCTTCTATTGTTTATAAGATGGCACAAATAAAGGTTGAACTTTAAGAGTTATTCTTAGAATATACTTGAACCACTCCCTACTGAGTAGAAGACCCACCAATATCAACTCCATCAACATCAAATCCTCTATCACCACTGAAAAATGGACTCTCACTATCAATGCTAAAACTCATTCTGACTCTTCTTTCTTTCTTTAACTGATACTCTTTTATTAAAGTCTTCATTTGTCACTTCACATCATGTGAAACCTTTTTACAAAGCTTCATACTACCCTTTATTCTAGCCAAATATCTCTTCAATACCTTAATTCCTACTCCTCTCAAAGTCTTGTTATAATACAAACATACGATCTAATTTATCGAGATAGGAACAAGTCTATCACGAGTCTATACTAGATCATCAAATCTCCTAGAAAGGATTAAAGTATTATCAGCAATGCCTGAAGTTGAACTTTCCTCTACTTATCTATAAAAATAATGTAATTAACTAAGGCATTAAACACATAAAAAAATTTATACCTAGCAAACAAACATGTCATTAGTTAAATACAATTGATGATTCTACTAGTTCAGTTATACATCTAATTATATTTATATACATTTAATTTAATAAAACATAATACAATTTTACTAAAAATTTAAAAATCCCTAATTTCAATATTCTTAAGTTGAGAAAATTTTAAATTCTACTAAATCAAATGCAATTGAAGATTCTACTAGCTCAATCATATATCTAACTACATGAATATACATTCAATTTGAAAAAATATAACATAATTTCTCTAAAAATTAAAAAAATCCCTAATTTCTATATCCCAAGATTGGAGAAATTTTAAAATTTACCTAATCAATTATAATTGATGGTTTTACTAACTCAATCATACATATAATTACGTAATTTTATATTCAATTTGGAAAAACATAACATAATTTCGCTAAAATTGAAAACTTCCTCCTAATTTCTATATGTCTAAATTGTAAAAGATTTAAATTCTACCAAATCAAATGCAATTGATAATTCTATTATATCAATCATATATCCAATTAGATTAATATACATTCAATTTGAAAAAACGTAACACAATTTTACAAAAAATTTAAAAATCCCCAATTTTTATATTCCTAAATTAGGAAAATTTTAAAGTCTATTTAATCAAATTCAATTAATGATTCTAGTACCTCAATCATACATCTAGTTACATGAATGTATATTCAATTTGGAAAAATGTAACACAAATTCATCAAAAATTGAAAAATTTTCAATTTCTATATTTCTAAGTTAGGGAATTTTCAAATTTTAACTAATCAAATGTAATTGATGATTCTACTAGTTTAATCATACATCTAATTACATGAATATATATAAGATTTGATAAGTACATAACACAATTTCATCCAAATTGAAAACTTCTTAACTTCTATATTTCTAAGTTGGGGATTTTCATATTTTACCAAATCAAATGCAATTAATAATTCTTCTAGTTCAATGATACGTCTAATTACATGAATGCACATTCAATTTGATAAACACATAATATAATTTCATAAAAATATGAAAATTGAAAAATTGAAAACTTCCCAATTTTCATATTTTTATGTTGTTGATTTTTCAAAATTTACCAAATCAGATGCAATTGATGATTCTACTAGTTCAGTCATACACTAATTACATAAAGGAATTTATTACGCACCCTCCACCCCCCAATTTGGGGGGGGGGGGGGGTTGTAGCCCCTGGGACTCACAATTTTTTTTTTTGTAATTTTGTAAAAAGTGAGGAGTGTTTTAGTATCTTTGTAATAGGTTTTTTTTTTTGTAATTTCAAAATGAAGTTAGTGGTATTTTAGAATTTGTATAACATATTTTTTGTAATTTCTAATTAAAATAAGGGGTAAAATAGGTATTTTATATTAAAAATTATATTTTTATATTTAAACAATATATATCCAGAGTGGACCCCACGCGAGCCCCAAGCTGGGGCTATTGCACCCCCTATTCTCGGGGGGTGCATAGTCATACTTCTACATAAATATACATTCAATTTAAAAATATATAACAATATTTCATCAAAAATTTAAAAATTTCAATTATAAAACCCTAACTCTACTCAAATTCGAATTTGGTTCAATCTATATACATCTATACCAAATTCAACTTATACAATGCTTAAAATTAATGAATCAAACACTAATTAATGACTAATTGAATGAAAATATAACGAAATTAAAAAATTTCAAATCTTAAAGTTAATAAATTTACTAATTTCAATTCAAATTCTTCAAATTGATTTATCAAAATCGATGTCAACATTTGAGGGATGTTAAAGTTTCCAATCACCTGTCAAATTTTGGTCTAAAACTTGATAAATCATAAAAAAAAGAGATGGAATTCAAATATGTAAAATAGATATTTTGTTATTATTTGATGTTTCGGGATGTATTTTTAAATTTTTAGAGTTAAAATAAAAATAATAAGTAAAGGATTAAACTCAAATGTGTGAGTTGTGTATTAAAAATATTTGAGAATTAGGCAAAGAGGACGAAGAAGACCAAAGGAAAAGATGAGACAAGAAAAGAAAATAGGGGGAGGAAGTTGTCGAGGGTGACTGAAATCATATATCATTGATCGACCAATATTTGTTAATTTTTTAAAATTTATGTTTTAGGCTCCTAACTTTCGAGGATTTATATTTCACCTTATTACTAACCTAAACCCGATTGATACAGACCTATAAACTTGGTCTAGATCGAAATACTATAATACAAATCTCAAATTGTACCAACTTGGAGCCGGTGTAGTGCGGACCGACCGATATTCTAAACATTAGCACAACTGTTAATTGGGTTCATATGATCTCTCTTTCTAAAAAGAATTTTATATAAAAATAAACTGAAACTAAGTTTATAATTAGGTGACACATTCTTTGTTTCAAGTTTGTTTACTTAAACTTTTTATTTTCGTTTTTTTAAATTTTTGTATATTTTTTATCAATTTATATATATTTTTAAATTTTGATATTATTTTTAAAAAATTTTGTACTGCATTTATATTTTTTTTCAATTTTTATATTACTTTAGAGTATGTTTAGTTGGGCTGTGGGTTTTAATTTTTTGTTGTGATTGTTATATTTTTTGTATTGGTTGTTATGATTTCTTTTTCGATTACTGCATTGTATTAGTATATTTTCTTTATCGAATTTTGTATTTAGAAAAATAAGAAACGAAAATAAAAAATTAAAGTAGAATTAAACATACTCTAAAGAAATGATTATTGTGTTTTTTTAATCAATTTTTGTGTTTAAAAAAATAAAAATAAAAATTCCAAGTGGAACAAAAATAAAAGAGAAAACCAAAAAAAAAAAACCAGAACAAAGAGCGTTCACTCACAAAGCTTACAAACGAAGCCCAGGTATAGCGACATGAATACACTGTCGTCCTCCTCTTGCCACTTGCCAGTGAATTTCATCTATTGATCACTTCCATTTCAAGCCAATGAAACCCCTAATTTCTGTAAATCCAATTACCAATTCAAACCCCTTCTTCTTTAACTCTAATTTTCTTTTCCATTTTCCATCACTTTCTCGTGAAAGCTGCAAACTTTACCACATTTTACAGCCAACCTCTCTAAGCCCTTCTGAGCCCACAAAGTTCTCTGCCATCCAAGCGTCTCAGGTTTCTGATGCACTTGGTTATGGTGGTTGGGACGAGTTGCAAGCCGTTGGCAACTGGGCCAACTCCGGTGAGTCGACTCTGCTGCGTGATTTTCTGGTTTCTATTGGAATTGATGACCAAAAACATATCTTTATGTTCCTATTGGGGATTTTCTGTGCTCTTACCGTTTCTAGGGTTAGGGTCTCATCAGTTGCAGTATTTCCTGCTACTGTATTGGTTTTTGCTGTTGGTTTTTCATTTGGGTTCGTACAGGGTGGGAGTTTCAGTGAGCTTACTGTGAATGCAACTAAGAAAAAGGCAAGAGATGAAATTTTTAGGGGCCATAGCGATAGGATGAAGAATTTGGTGAATTTTTTTGATAGTTTTGATGATAAAATCAACAATTTGATGAATGATATACAAAGATCAATAGATACTAAAGAGATTGAATTGGGCGATTTGGAACATTACTTTAATATCATTGAATCTATTAAGTTATCGGCCCAGAATGCAAGATATGTTACTGAGGCTCCTATAGATAGTGTTGGAAACGTTAACAGTGCTTTGGTTGAGGATCTGAAACGAGCGAGTAAGAAGAGTAAGGAGACTGGTGAAGTTGGGTTTGAATTATCACAAATTTTTGGAAATCTGTTTGGAGAGAAAACAGTTGATTCAAAGCCTAATAAAATAAAAGAAAAGGTCAATTTTAAGCAGGGGAACGCTGACGGTTCAGGCAGTGAACAACCCCAGGGAACTACCTCCAGCTCAGCTATCAAAGAAGAAATTATTAGTGCTGTTGATGATACCCTAAATGAAAATTTTATGCCATCCCAAAGTTCATCTGGTAAATCTGCTTTGCATTGGGATAGCAAAAGAAGAATTAAAGTAGATTCTATCGATCCAAATGTAAACTCCAACGATGTAGTTGGAAATGCAAAAAGATTTGTCAATAGTGACAAGTGTTACTACCAAAGTCATAGATTGCAGTTCGTGAATAATAATCATGCTTCTTGGAAGATGGACCAAGACCATGAAAGTGAAAGATGGAGATCTCATGATAATATGCTTAAGTCCGTTGATTTTAGTGTCAGATTGAAAAATTCAGAAACAGAGTCTTCTTTTATGCAACAGCAGCTGTATGACAGCAGAAAGTACAGGTCTTCTTGCAGTAGGAAGATGAGTGTTGATGAGACTTACACATCTCAGTTTAGAAAGTTGAGGGAAAATGATGATTTGCATTTAGCTAATGACCAGTCCATTGTCGAGGATGGAATTGGTGCATCCTCTTCTTCAGCTTTTTCAGATGATGTTGTATTTGATAGGTATCTTACACAAGCAAACAACCTTCTGAAGCAAGCCAAGGAGTGTATAAGTGGCAGACATGATGATGAACATGCAGGGATCATGCTACACAAGACTGCCAACTTACTTACCAAAGCCATAGCCATGAAGCCCATGAGTTTATTGGCTGTTGGTCAATTGGGAAACACATATCTTCTTCATGGAGAACTGAAATTAAAGATTAGTCGTGAGTTAAGAACTCTGCTCTCAAGAATAGACCTCTCAAATGTTGATAACCAGGCTGGAAATCTGAGAGTTATACATGATCAAATAAATAATAAAGACAGAATTGCAGCTAACCTTGTGAATGTGTGTGAAGAATGTGAAGAACTTCTTGTGGAGGCAGGCAGAAGATATAGGCTGGCATTGACAATTGATGGAAATGACATTAGGGCCTTGTACAATTGGGGCCTTGCTTTATCCTTTCGGGCACAATTGATTGCAGATATTGGACCAGTAAGTTTTAACAACCTTCACAAATTTATGACTTATTGTTGGTTCTGCTAGTATTGCTCAAACCGCCTTTATGAGCCCTGGGTTGAGTGTAATCTGGTAGGTAGTGGAGATCACAGATATTGCTTTGGCAACCTTACTTTTGATGTCACATTTTTGTGGATCTTTCTGACATCTTTGGATTTCAGGAAGCTTCTTTGGATGCTGACAAAGTGTTCTTGGCTGCAATTGATAAATTTGATGCCATGTTGTCCAAAGGCAACATTTATGCTCCAGATGGTAAGTTATTTTGCTTGAGAAGTAGGGACAATGCCTATTATTACATCATGAAATTTTATCATTGATATTTGATACTTGGATACCAAGACATGAATCTTGGAATCTAGGGTCGTTTTATGGATAAATGGTACCATGCAAGTAGATGAAAGATGCACATGTATCTAAACACTTTGAATTTTGGCTGCAGTTGAATAAAAGATAACTTTTATCTCACTTGGAATTTGAGGCAATATTGGAACTGCCGATTTGGCTTTTGACACGATACACACACATATATCTGTATATTCTCTGTGTTACACATTTGGAGGTCACTAACTCAATTCTAATAAGTGCAAAAAGCAGCTTTATTTAGATGGGGAGTAGCATTGCAGCAAAGATCTCGCTTACGGCCATCCCACAGTAAGGAAAAGGTGAAGTTACTAAAACAGGCGAAGAGACTATATGAAGATGGACTGGAAATGGACTCGGACAATCTCCAGTTACAAAAAGCTTTGTTGTCTTGTGTCTCTGAGCTTAATAATCGGTTTCTATATTGAAAAAAGAGTTGGCATCCCATCACTTGTACATGTTGTTGGTACACGTGCTCATTCATCCCATTTGTGTTTGCTACTATCTTATATCGATATAGAAGTAATTCTAGAATTTTAAAAGAAAAGAAAAAAATTGTATTCTGAGAGAACATCACACTTATCATGTCATTTAAAGCCTATGCCATCTACACCATGCCGTGGTCAACAGAGAACAAATGGTAATTTTGGTAGTGAAAAAGTTGTTTGTTTTACTCGTCAATATAATCAACTGGAGTGGTGCGACGTCCTTTACGATTCCCAGCATATAGCTATTGGTCCATATCTAAGGTAAAGAACAAACCAATTATTACCTTAGACTGGGGAGATTGAACTTAGGAGGTTGGGACCTCGCCGGTTGAGAGGAGGAGAGAGGAGATGGAAAGAGACTGATGGTCTTAAGAAGCCAACTAGGAACAGTTTTGGGTAGTGTTCACAATCTAGTAGCGTGCTTTCACTTGTTTAATTCCAGGAACAGATTTTGTTTTCTTATGTTTTGTTTGATAGAAGGAAGCAAATGTGATCATCTAAATACCCTAGCTGTATTTTTACATACTGATGTGCCACAGATTTCTACCATCGATTAGCCAAAGAACATTTTTGTGTTCCACGCAAGTTAACCGCAAACTCAGTTCACAAGCAAAGAGATATTTGCCAAATGATGACTAATGACAACATTGGATCTTTTGTAAACGTGAGTAGAGTCTGCTATTTCTAAACCATTACAGGGTTCACATCAACCAAGTCTACCATCATATTAGCATTTAAAAAAAAAAAGAAAATAAACCAACAGTCCTAAGGACAGAAGCAAAAGGTGGCAGTATCTCGTACAGGCTGGCATCGCTGCATCTCTCCATCTTGTTGCGCGTTAGGATGTTGCTTTCATACGTTCCCTGAGAACTTTTATTATTAATGCAAATGTGACGACTTCATCCAAAGTGCCGTCCTCTTTTACAACCCACACATAACTCGCGATGAGAGAGTTCTTGAATCATGACACCCACCAGTGAGTTAAATGGATAGCACACAACCGGACTCCTCACCACTAGTATTGAATTTCCACTAAACTTTGTGTAACACCCCATATTTTATTTCCAAATTTCAATAACTTTAAATCACATTCCATTACAATTAAAATTTTAATTAAAAAAATTATAATAGGAATCAAATGTTTTCTGCGGCTTGACTGTCTCACCTATGGCAATGTTGAGACAAAATATGAATACTGAATGATAACTAAACTTGACTATTTACTTCTTGAAAAATATAATAGACAAGAAATAAATTGTCAACAAAGTAAGAAAAACTAGAATATACCCATAATGGGCCACTCATTTCACATATACAAAATAGCATTTATACATATACATTATATCAAAATATCCACCCACATTGCAACTCAAGTGCATTCATCATTTATATAAATTCCATTTATTTGTAATTATTTCTAACAAGTTGTTCTATTTCTACTTCTCAACTCAATTCTTTCTTAATTTTAGGGTTCACCTTAACCTAATAAAATTATACATAACGGTCAGTTGACATGCAGATCACACAAGATACCTCATACTCCTAAAAATACTTAGGTATTTCCACTACCAGAACATCTAGTCTCATCATTAATATATCATACAGGATATTTTTTACTATTAGAAGCATCCTAGGTATTCTCACTATCAGAATACCCTAACACGTATCAAATAATCAATGTCAATTTTGTTTCAAATCACGATCATCAAATATAATTCACTTAGGCAAGCTATTAACTTAGATCTCTTTATGTTCCTTTTAACAATCCACAAGTTCAATATTATTATATGAAACCACTATATTTCATCATCAACAATCCACACAAAATTTCATTTACAATATAAATTAGAATTTCTATTCAGGTGAAGTCGTATTTATAAAATAATTCTAGCAATTTCTACAAATTCTTCACATTCTCAAAATTTAGTAACTTATGACATAATACATAACATAATCATATAGACATTCTCACATAATAAAAAATTTTCATGAAATTCTTGTAATTCACACAAAAATTATATTTTTACAAATTACATAGGATGCTTATGAAAAGACATTTTCATTTCCATAATTCACATAAAAATCATAATATTTATCTTTATGCAAACTCACATAACAAAATATTATAAATTTCCAAAATTTAGCGACAAACATAGAATCACAATTTCACATAAAACATGAAATAGGGTATATTCTAATTAACTCTTGCATACCATTAGGCTATTAAAATTTTAATACAATATCTAACATTCACAATATATATGAAATTCACATTTAACTATATAAGATAAAAAAAATCACAAAATAAGAATACATTCTAGTTAACCACTTTCCTATTACTTAGAATGGGCAAAGTTGAATAAAATCAAAATTACTGGTCTTCTACACTATTACCAACACAACATGTAAAATTCTAGGTTGGACCAAACTTTATCTAAATTCTCCTAAGAGATTTTCGTTGTTGCCTAAGTTAGGTTCTCTTGAAGATTCTGGTCAGGCATATCATCAAACATCTTCTAGGCACGTTTACCGTAACATATAAAAGGAATATAGGCAAAAATAATAAGATCATTTTTGTTTTTGTACCAAGTGAAATAGAATATGAAAACCCCATATTTTCAAATCATAAAGAATGTTATACGATCTTACGTATGGGTTTCATCCTAAATGACCAAAGAGGATAAGAAAATTGACTTGAATGGCAACCTTTATCATGCTAGAATAAAAGAACGATTATAGGGTAAAGGTATTGTGGTCATCGGGTTTGGGTTTGCTAAGGGAGCCAAGTACTTAGAATTATGGCAACATGGAGTAATTGCCATATATATATATATATATATATAATTCTATCACTAATAGGCAAAGAGGTAAGGAACCTATGATTTCAAGATAATTGAATGTATTTATCTAAATGGGTTGGGTTCAGTTATCCAAGTGGAAGCTCAAAACATAAGGATGTTACAATTCTTCCTTTCTAAAAAAATTTTTTTCCTCAAAATGAAATATGCACCTAAAATTTCATATGAGTAACGATATTAATGTTGTACATCCCCCTCTACGTCCTAAGTGACCTCTGTCGAAGGATTGTAATGAAAAAGGAAACCACTATTTCACTTTGAAAAGACTCACATTCTCATAGTAAAGACTATAGAGTCCTTGTAACTTCGATTCTTAACAAAAGAGAGGTATAAAACATACTTTTTAAAACCTATTTATTGATTTGAAAGAAATACCTATACTAAAAGTAATTCTTGAAATATCTATAGACTTGTAAACATAATTCAGTTATCTATAAAGCAAAAAAGCTATATCATATAAAGGTTTAAGTGAATGAAATATAAGAGAATAAACCATCGATCCAATTTCAATTTTGGATAAAATACCAGGTCACGGAGAATCATTGCTTCATAAAAGTTAATATCTATTCATATATCTATATATCTATATATCTATACATACATATATATATATACATATATATCATTGATCACAAAAAGCTCAAAGTAATCATCCCCCATAATTAACTTCATCATGATATTTACAAACTATTTTGTATGTAAATAGCTTTTCTGCATACCAAACAACGCTTGTTCAATTGTTTTTGAAAGATTATCAAAACCCAAATAGGGAAATATAAGTAGCAAGAACGTTTCAAAGAATACTTGGGACTAGAAAGGTTGCAAATGATCATTGATGATAAAATGAAGTTTTGTTAAAAAGTAATTAGAGAGATTTGAACTTGAAACAATTGTTGAAATTAAATCTAATGCCTTCATCACAAAAAAGAGAGTATATAACAACTTTAATAGAAAGATATTACACTGGAGATTTAAAACAACATTTTTCAAGAGACCAAGTGAAACAACTATGGAAATTATCCATTTATTGTCATCATCCAATAGAAATTAAAGACATTCCAAAATGGTTTAGTGCTATAGATGCTAACTGCACCAATATCCCAATGTCAATAGTTTATAATTGTCCCCTAAAAGAAAGTACTCTTTTGATTTTAGTCCAAATAAGTAAGAAAGAACCATTCATTTTTGTTTTCTTACTCCATATAGTGTTATTCTTACTTTTATCCTTCGGGGTATTTAGAAGTTCTAAAGGTGTAAATCCGTAAAGAAATTTCTTTAGCTAAAATAATGAAAGGAATCTTAACACTTAGCTTTACTGCTAATCATGGTCTTCATCAACTTTCAATCATAAAAAACATACATCATGTTATAGTTATGAATGTCCTAAATCAGAAACCCATAAAAGTCCCAAATTAGAAACCCACAATGTTTCAAAACTTGATATCTATTCACTTATTCGATCATAGGAACCTTCTTTGATAGAACATGCAAAGCTATCAAATGAAATCCCCAATTTTCCCACATTTACCCATTTTAAGTTTATACTGCAAGTGCTGAACATATTGCAATGAGGAATGCGTAGTTAAACTGGATGTTCTAGGTGCAAGAACAAAAGTTTGCCAAATTGATATATAGCTAACACAAGATCCATGGAAGTAATAAATAGGAATAGAGCAATATCTACCCAACATATCATAGGAATGTATGCAATTGAAGTTCCTAGATATTAAATATTACCGTTATACTATTTTGTATGATAATCTTATAACTATATGAGTACATATTCAGACCACATCTTTTTTGTTTTTTTTTCACCAAATATATAAACAAGTTCTATTAATAATGAATGAAACCATCTTATGTTGGTTACAAGACATACATAAGCCTAATAATGCCACTTTTACTGGAATAAAAAAACCAAACAAACCCTAACTTTTTTAATTGACATCAAGAATCCATATACATTTTGATTCATGTAACACAACCATTTTATGCACATATTAGGGATTGACCTAAGATTATTAAAACAAATCCAAGCCTAAAAATCTATTCGTACAATATCATATGGAGATGAGATTCTAGGGTTTGCATCTTGAAAATTGATCATTATGGGAGCCATAACATTAATTTATAAGTTGGTTTGCTTATCACATCAATACAATGTACCGTTTTGAATATTAAAAAAATGATACCTTCATCATTTCACCATTGTTAAATGTAATCACATAGAATGACCATAAGAAAGGGAAAAATAAAAATTACAAAGCAGCCCTATAGGGATATTGGCCTCACATCTTAGATTTCAACTGATAATTTTTCAACAAAGGTATAATGATATGTACAACTATAAGACTAATATTTCTAAATGGAAATAATATCCATCTAAATAATTTTCTCTCTTCATACTGAATCCTTAACTACCACTACTTTTGATTTCCTTTCCGCAAACATATCACTTCTATAGGTAAGCACTTTAATATGATTTTGCTATATCAATATGGACATCAGTAGATATTTTCAATAACTACATATCTAGAGCAATCAATAACAACTTTTGAACCCATGAATTAAAGTGGTTTGTACTTTTCAAAACAACTTTATACAGTCATGGACACATCAGCCACATTTTAGCAATTTAAGAATGAAGCAATAAACATCAATGTATCAAAATAAATACTAAATACTTTTCTTTTTTATTTGGATGTTATATCATATCCATTTAAAATCTCAAGTTGAATGTGATTTTGCCTATTTAGACCAAAACCATTGTTTCCTCTTAATTATAATATCTATATTTTACTTTAGTAATTTTTTTCCTAAATACAAGAGCGAAATCTTGTAAGATTAAAAATATCAATAAATTAATTTCTAAAGGTAGCTACAATACTTGTGGATCTGATTAAGGCTTAAATTAATTAATCCCATCTCTCTTCATAAACCATTTTGAGTTATTTAAATTCTGAAACAAAATTTAAGATTTACTTTGCATGTTTTTACACCTAATAGAAAGTGCAAAGCACTATAGTCACAGTAATAAATATAAACCAGCTCTAAGTACCCTATTGAATGACCAATTTTTTAGATAAACAAAATTTTAATAAAGTAATATTTATTTGACCTTTAATGTCTAAGAAGATTACATAATCAATTGACTAGGTAATGAAAACTAGTTTTTCTAACACATTCTATAAAGTAGTAGAGAAATTCTCATATCAGGCCTAAGCATTATACTAATATTCTCTAAATATAGTAAGAAACTATCAGAACATGAATTGAATTAATTGACTCCCCTCGTTCGCTTCTAAGCCAGGAATCACACTCTTAGACAAGCCTATGTAAAATAAGAACCTAGACCCGCTCTAATACCACTCAATGTAACATCTCCAATTTTTATTCTCAAATTTCAATATCCTTAAATCAGATTCCATGAAAATTAAAACCTTAATTAAAAAAATTATAATAGGAATCAAATGTTTCTTTGCAGGTTGGCTGGCCCACCTACAATAATGTTGAGACGAAACTTGAGTACTGAATGATAACTAAACTTGACTATCAAATTTCTAAAAAATTTAACAGACAAAGAGTGAGCTGTCAACTCAATAAGGGAAACTAGAATATACCTATCACGCATCACTTATTTCACTTATACAAAATAGTATTTATACATATACATTATAGCAAAATCTCATCCCACATTGCAACCAAGTACATGTCATCGTTTATATAAATTACATTTATTTGTAAATTATTTCTAATAAGTTGTTCTATTTCTAGTTCTCATTTCAATTATTTCTTAATTTTAAGAGACCTACTTAACCTAGTAGAATTATACTTAATAGTCAATAACCAAATGGGATAATTCCTACTACCAGAAGCATTAAGGTATTTCCACTACGATAATATCACGTCTTATCATAAATAATTCATATAGGATACTTCCCATTACTAGAAGCTTCCCAGATATTCTCATTAATAGAATACCTCGACACGTGTCAAATAATCAATATCAATCTTGTTTCAAATCACAATCATCAAGTATAATTCACATAGACAAGTCATTAACTAGGATCTCTTTATGTTCCTCTTAACAATCCACAAGTTCAACATTATTATACCAAACCATTGTATTTTATCATCAGCAATCAACAAAAAATTTCATTTACTGTACAAATTAGAATTTATATCTAGGCGAAGTCATATTCATAAAATAATTCTAACAATTTCCACGAATTCTTCACATTCCCAAAATTAAATAACTTATCACATAATACATCACATAAACATATAGACATTCTCACATAATAAAAAATTCCATGAAATTCTTATCATTCACACAAAAATCATATTTTCACAAATTACACAAGATGTTTATGAAAAAACATTTTTTTTCCATAATTCATATAAAACTCATAATATTTATCTTTACACAAACTCACATAGAAAAATATAATAAATTTCCAAAATTCAATGACAAATATAAAATCATAATTTCACATAAAACACGAAATAAGGTATATTCTAATTAACTCTTACATACCATTAGTCTTTTATAATTTTAAGACATTATCTAACATTCACAATATACACGAAATTTACATTTAACCATATAAAATAAAAAAAATCACAAAATAAGAATACATTCTAGTTAACCACTTTCCTAATACTCGGAATGGGCAAAGTCGAATAAAATCAAAGTTACTAGTCTTCTACACTATTACCAACATGACATGTAAAATTTTCGGTTGGACCAAGCTTTAACTAAATTCTCTAAAGAGATTTTCATTGTTGTCTAAGTTAGGTTCTCTTGAAGATTTTGGTCAGGCATATCATCAAACACCTTATGGGCATGCTTACCTTAACAAATATAAGGAATGTAGGAAAAAAGAATAAGATCATTATTATTGTTGTAAGTGACCAAGTGAAATAGAATGCGAAAACCCTCTATTTTCAAATTATAAAGAATGTCATAAGATATTATGGATGGGTTTCATCCTGAATGACCAAAGAGGATAAGAAAAATGACTTGAATGGCAACCCTTATCATGCTCAAATAAAAGAACGAGTATAGGGTAAAGATATTGTGGTTATTGGGTTTAGGTTTGCTAAGGGAGCCAAGTGCTTAGAATTATGGCAATATGGAGTAACTGCTATATATATATGTGTGTGCTATCACTAATAGGAAAAGAGGTAAGGAAGCTAAGTTTTTAACATAAATGAATGTAATTATCTAAATGGGTTGAGTTAAATTATCCAAGCCTAGCTTCTTTCCTATAAAAAGGTTGAAGTTAAAGAGTGATGTTAGTAGCCATTTAATAAGAGGTGACTTAGTTGAGTAACCAAGGGTGTTCATGATAAAATGTTCACTTTTATGTAAAAAGATTAAGTGAATTCTCAACCAAGCCTTTAAAGGCTCACATTTTTTGTTTATGTTTTGATGTTCTTAATGAATAAAAGATGTGGATTTTTTTAACAATTGATGAATTTGACTTTGTAACTATTTATTGGACATATGGAATTGAATTTTGTGATTTGGATTGAAGGTTGAAGAAGTATGAAGTGAAACTTCATTTGTGATTTGATATGCTTAATTAGTATATAATATCTCAATGGTTCATTTTGATTAAATAATTAAGGAAGCCTATGCAATGGTTATATTTGATGAGTTTGGATAATTTTTTCTATTGAACCAAAGGAGGTTCACTTTATTTTGATTATGAAAAAAGACCAAATAGACTAATGTTTTTATGTATTTGAAGCATTGAAAGATAGGTGTTAAGCTTGTAATGTTAAAGGAGATGTTTAAGGAGTCTTGGAGCTAAAATGAAGAATCATGAAATAAATTGATCAAGACACAAGGTTTTGGAAGGGTTAAGATAGAATTCATATAGGTTTGATTTATAGTTTTTATTGTAAGTTCTATTTTTCTTTAGTGTTTAAAGAGGCTCACTATATGCATAACTATAACGCATTCATAATTTAAAATATACATATAAGTTGCATAATTGAGAGGAACATTGTCTGAAATATTTTATAATCCTCTTGCTTGATTAAAAATGTTTTGGTAAGATTTTAAATGGATTTATAGGTCTATAAAGTATATAAAATTATTATGATTAATTTAGATTGGATTAAATATGTTTAGACAAGTTTATGTATGTTTTAATGGACTAAACGATGATCTAAAAAAGGGTTAAATGGTGGGCATTTGAAGGGGCCATTTAGTATACGTTCTTGAAGGGAGAAACAACAATTAGATAAGAGTTGAACACTGGTATGCAAAGCTACTGTTTAGTTTATGTTCTCGGTCTGTTTAAGAGCATAAATCACATTTAGTATATTTGCTCCAACGGTAACTCAATTTTAATATGTTATAATGTTGCACAATGGTTAAAATGACTATTTTAACATCTTAGGACTATAAATAGATTAACACTTATTTTAACCATTCAACCACCTAAAAAGTGATCAATCAAGTGTTTAAAGGCATTGTGAAGCTCTTTCTTTATATTATTTTTTAAGTGCTCTATTATACACATTTTTACATCCATTTTAATTTGTTATGTATACTAGAGTTTACTTAAATGATATTAGATTTCAAGTTTTATTTTTG
>JAOXYD010000002.1:19533655-19553947 GCA_028565735.1 Pinacopodium congolense | reverse complement strand
GCATATATATATATAGAGAGAGAGAGAGAGAGAGAAAGCGAGATTTAATTCATACTTTTAGTTATATGATAAAGAAATTGAATTCAACATTACCAAAATGTTCATGAAATGATAAGAAATACATTGTTAAGTAAATAAAGTCGGTCTATGTTTATAAAAATGGTTTATCTGTAATCAAGAGTAAATTATGTTTAATATGAGTAGCAAGAACCTAAAATTAGATAAGCAAGAGTATTTTTTTGTTCCATGTTGATTATATGAGTATAATCAAAATCATAAAGTCGCATACACTATATATATATATATATCATTTTGATTATAAATTATATGAAACTTGTTAAACTCATTGGATTGATGGATGACCAAATTAACCTTTAATAAAAGGGTGATTATGATATTGAATTGTTATAAATGATACATATGATGTATGAGATGTGACGACAATTTATAAAAGGATAAATACTTGTATTTCATTAAAATTACTGTTGAATTTATGTGACATAATCATAAATGTTCAAAGTAGTTCAATCTAAGTAAAAATTAGACATCTAAAATGATGAATCACTTTAGATTCCCTACTAAGTGATTTCAAAATTAAATTTCATAATAATATTTATTTACTTGAGGAATTTTACAATAATTAATAATGTCTTATGTTTAGCTATGCCTTAATAAAACTTATTTTTCATAGTTCCATTCAAATTAATTAACATAATTCCATATGAGATATGGAATGGTAAGACTCCAAAAGAGTCAAGGTTACAGATTTTGAGATGTGATGCTTAGTTAAAGCATATATTATAGAATAAGTTTAGAGCTAAATTAGATAGCATGATGTTATGAACTGTCCAAAATTTGGATATAATTTTACAAACTCCATTGAAGAAAAATGTTTAATTCAATAAATACTTATGATGAGATCAATTCTTAAAAAAAGTAGTGGGAGTATAATGAAGTTTTAAATAGGTCAAATCTCATAAGTATATATCCGAATGAAACTAGTACCTTTGTTTGATATATGTGATGTATACTTGAATGGTTAAATGGTATTGAAAGATTTATTTTCATGATGAATTTAGAGCATTTGTTTTAAAGATGATTATGAATATTTTATATCTTCACGAAGGTTAGTGAGAGTATAATAGTACACTTTAATAGGAGTATATAATTACATACAATTTATTAAGAACAAAATTTCATATTTTTAATTATTGAATGTATGATAGTCCATGAATGACTCTTACCTGGATATGAAAAAGTTAAAAAAATAAATTTTAAGAATAAAAATCTATAAAGATAGATACAAAAGTTACTTGTTACTTACCTATTATAATCCAAATATATAAATAATGTACTAAAGGTATTTAGCATTTGAGATGCCAAACACTTATGAAGTATTTATGATATCCCTTATTCTATATATGAGTTGATATTTAAGTTTAGGGTCTTAGGACTTTAGTTTTAGTTTGAAAAAAATAGAAATAGGTCCTAATTAAGGTATATTCATTTAGAACAATATTATTTGAGTTGGAAATATTCCATTGTAGCATTAATTGTTGATTAAGCCCTATTATATTTTTCATTTAGTGATAATAATTGCTTGAATCAAGAATTTTTTTTAATAAACTATGTACAGTTTCTTATAATGTTTAAAAGATAACGTACTGTAAAACATAAAAATCACTTTATATTTGAAGGTTAATAAGGTCTTATTAATAATCCAAGTACGTATTTGACTATTTCTCTTAATTGTGATGATAACTGAGGTAAAAGATATAAGGTTAAGTAACTACTCATTAAAGAGAATCTCACAAAATTCTCTCACTAAACTTTTGTCCCAGTAGTAGCTAAATCACCACATTGATATATTGTATAAGATATTTAAATGATTGGTTTAGTGTAAGTGAGAGATTATTTATTTATACCTTAAAGCCAATCGATTGGTTATAAATATGACATATTTTACTACATGTATTATTTATCTCGTGCATATTTGTTTCATTAACTGAAGTCCATGAGATAAATTTACTTTGTAATATCCATAAATTATTCTTAGTCATTACTCTATTAACATTAGAAATTAATATAGTAAAAATACTAGCATATGTTATGTTTTTCCCTATAAATGAAGTAGTTAATACTACCATATGTTATGTTTCTTCATTATGAAGGAAGTAGTTATTCTCATAAACTAAAGTATATAGATATTTAAATGAACGTGTAAGTGCTTGTTATAGAACAAATTCATTGAACTAACCTAATATGAGAATTCTATATGGAATATTAGTTTTGTTTCTATGAAAATGTCCATAGTGATGATTATATAAAAGATTCTTAGACTTGAGATCTTCAAGGTATCTTATATAGGAATTTATATTTTGATACTACTTATGAACTATTCTATTCAAAGATAATTCACTTAGTGTCATTGGATATAGTATGAAGTATATCGAGGTAACTAAGTGACTAATATAGGATTCGTCACCTTAAAAATGTTTTGTTATTCTCAATTAGTATTAATTTAAGAAATCATTGGTCGAAGTAGAATGACACTTTGAAAATAGTTCTTCAATTTTCATTAATAAAATCAATTTACTAATAGAGGATTAATTTGAATAGAATCAGATAAAATAGACACTAATTTCACATTCTACATCTACTCGAAATATTGTGTGACGAAAAAATGAGTCATACATGGACAAATTAAATCAAAACTATTTTGACATTTATAATATTTGAATAGTCATAATATGCTACTAGATGTCAATCTTGATCTTTAATTATAAATTATTTAATTAAAAAACATATTAGAAACTTAACAAATCACATACAAAAATCAAATAATGAGATCAAAATTAATTAAGTTCAAATTAATTGTGATGTTTAAAAAACTTTAAGGAATTATTTTATTAAAAATAATAATAATGGTAATTAAATTAAAACTTTAATTATAATTATGTTTAATTTTAATATTAAGAACAATTGTATATTTTCTATAGATTTCATTAATAAAATCAATTTACTAATAATAGAGGATTAATATGAATAGACTTAGATAGAATAGACACTAATTTCACATTCTACATCTAATTAAAATATTGTATGACAAAAAATTTAAATTATACAAAAAAAAGGTCATACATGGACAAGTTAAATCAAAACTATTTTGACATTTCTAATATTTGAGTAGTTATAATGTGTTGTTAGATGCCAATCTTGATCTTTAATTATAAACTATTTAATTAAAAAATAAAACATATTAGGAACATAATAGATCACATACAAAAATCAACTAATGAGATCAAAATTAATTAAGTTAAAATTAATTGTGATGTTTTAAAAAAAATTTAAGGAATTATTTTATTTAAAAAATAATAATTATAATTAAATTAAAACTTTAACTATAATTATGTTTAATTTTAATATTAAGAACAATCTTATATTTTCTCTATACAAAGAAATAAAATATAAGAAGAGTCATCATTTCTCATTTTCTTTCTCTCAATTATTGAGTTTCTTTAAGATAGATCTATTGACATCAATAAACATTATAAATATATGTGACTTAAGTGGTTCTTACTTATCTATAGATTTAAGAAAAGATGTAGGCATAGATCAAATTTCAGAATAAGGTATGGATTTAGATTCATAATTTTTTTGTTTTGAATTAATTTTATTATAGAATAAAGTAATCTTAGATTAAGGAAGTCAAAAAAAAATTATTGTATTTTTGTTGCAAGTAATGTAATTACATCCAAATTTATAACACGATATTGCTTTTTTGGAGAATTATTTGCTTCTATATAGTTTAGTAAGAGGTAAAACTCTTCTAAGATATAATGGAGTCAAGAATCCTATAGAAATATTAAAGAACTTTCCTTACTTTTACTCTCTAAAAATTGTATATCATCCTATTTATAAAAACAGAAAACCTATGTAGCCCAGGGTTTTGTGGCCTTGGTAGGCCAATCACACATAAATAAAACATGTGAAAATTTTAAAGATTTAGAATGGATGTGTAAAGGGAAAATTTGGAAATGTAATACAAAATGAAATTGAATATTTTCATTTTCAATCCTAATCTCCTTTTTATGTTTATGGCTCTATTTCCCTGAATGTTCTAGATTTCTCCTAGAGCTTATCCCCCTTTAACATTAATGGCTTTATGTTCCTGAACATTCGAAATTTCTTTCAAATCTAATCCTTCTTTAACGTTTATATTTTTATGACCTTGAGAATTTGAGATTTCTTCCACACTTAATACCTTTTAATGTTTATTTATTTATGTCCTTGAAAATTCAATCTTTCTGTCTAAGTTTGTTTAGATCTAGTATGTATTAAGTTTGATTTTTTTTTTTTTTTGTAGAATTGACCAGATGTATGAATTTTTGGTTTAATATGTCGATTGTATTTTAGGGCACGGAATATATAAAAGGTTGAGATTAGTTATTGCATCTTATAATTAATGGACGTGGTTAGTGTTTGACTAAGATTATGGAGTAATACTTACTACGAATCAAAATATTATTTCCTTTTCTGCTGGGTATCATATTGCAGAAGGTCAGCTTAGGAGGATTATTTCTTACTATGGCTATGTTACTTATTTCTATTAATCATTCTTCATAAGGGGGTTTGATTACTTATTTCCATTGATCATTCTTCATAGAAGGTATGGCCTTTATGAATTTAACCTTCCTTCTATGATGATTAAAGCATCAAATATATAATTTTTTTAAGTAATTTAGCTATATCCTCATTGCTTAAAGCCTCAAGTCTCTCATAGGTCCTTTAACACTTAGTGAAATTCATGGATTTTTTACTTGAAGTGGCATTCCTTACGTGGCTTTACTCAAATTTTTATATTTCATTTTTGTTATAGTATTGTCTTCAAAGTAGTTACGGTAGTTATATACTAGTTAACAGTTGTAAGCATTTTTCTGGAAACAGAAGGGAAGCAGAAGGGAAAAATTAAAGCTTCAGTTGTTAAGAGAGAAAAAGTTGACAAGAATGGATGAAGTCAAGTATGAGTTTTCTATATTTTATATACAGTGGATATACCAATTTTGTAGCTATTTTATTGAAATTGAATCTTGGAGAGTAGATGTTTACCATGTTCAACCTTTAAGTTGTCTATTATATTTTATAACCGGTATGTCAAAAAATGGTGTAGTTAGTATGTATATTGAGGCCCAAAATACCCATTTTCTGTCCAACGGCCACATCAACATGTAACCATCAACTAAAAGGAAACATTGTGTCCGCCAAAGCAAAGCAAAAGAAGATGAAGCTGTGAGAGAGAAAAGCTTCTGAAAGGAAAATGAATACTCTAGAACACTAAAAAGAAGAAGAAGAGGAAGTGGAAAGAGAGAGAGAGAGAGAGAGAGGGAGGAACTTCAACAAAGGGAGAAAATGATATGAACAAACCAAACTATAATAGATAACTCTTATATACAATTCCCTTTCTAACCTTAATAGCATGTCCCATATCCCTATTAAATTTTATTATATTAATGCTAAGTAGGTGGCTTGGTCCACGTGTCTCGGCCCATCTAGTCGTCTCATATAAAATAGTAAAAGAATAACTATGAAAAGATTTGTCTAATTGCAATAGGAGAAATATGTCCTTTAAAAAATATGCATTTCAAAACAATGCATTTTTTTAAAAAAAATACATAAAAAGATGTGATTATTCAAAGACAAACCATCTATTTCACCAATTTGGTTTGAACCAATAGAGTGATGTAGACTCAAATTTTTAGGTATTTAAATTTTTATTTTTGTTAGATTGATGTAAAGATACAAATTTCCCATTTACTAAAAAAAGATATATAATTCCCTTGTAATTTATATTTTCGCTCATATTAAAAATATTTTTGTCATTTAAAATTATTTACAAATTACTTTGTGATTAGAAATTTCTTTAAAATTATCTTTCATTAAAAATTTGTCAATTTAGTTTAATTGATGATGTGATGTGACAATTAATCATGAGACAAGTTTTATAAAATTGATTGAAGTGATCTTATAAAATTATTATAAGAATAAATAAACAAAAAATTAGTAAAAGATTTTATTTTATATGTTAATATCAAAACTATTTTTAAATAATAAAAATTTTCAAAATAAGTTAATTTACATTAAAATTTTGTATCTTTTAAATGTGGGAATTTTTATATTTTGTGACCCTTGGAGACTATTGCCGAGGAAGGGACAACTCTATAGCTCGGGTCCATTGCAGGTTGCGTTACAAGTTCGTGGCTGGAAGCCTCTTTGCGTCATAAAGCCAGGCATTTTTCTAACAAACGTGCCCACCGCTTCTAAACCAACCAGTCTTAACACAATTCACAGACAAATCACGATGCTGACTCAGATCAGTGTCACACTTGCATACTTTTCCTACTTCTTATGGATAAGAACCTCAGACCAATTCCTCGTTCTTTAATTTTATCACCAATTTTATAACCCAATCCAATTTCATGTGATAAATCCCATATGCTGGCAAGTAACAGAAACAACCCAACCAAAAAAAAAAAAAGCTGCCACTAAAAGACCCAAAAACGTCCTACTTGGGTACAGCTTTGATTAAAAACGAACCCTTTATGCCCAAATCCAAACCACACATTCGTTCCTATTCACGTGAAACCAACGGACTTAAATCGTAGGATTTTGGATTAAGGTTTAAAACTTAGAAGGGTATAATATTAGTCGTGCAAAAAAAAAAACTCAATCGTCCAAGGCTGAATCAGCGGCTTTGGATAAAATTGCCACGTCGACGCCCGCATCTGCCACCGGAGCACTCTATATAAGGAATAACAAAAGTCACATCTTCCAACACTGCTTCAAGCATCTATTTTTATCCGGTGATAGTTTTCGAGTCTTTCTTTTTGTTTTTGGTTAAAGATACTTATCAAAATTTTGTACCTGTGTGTTCCATTTTGGAGAAAGATGTTGGCAATATTCAACCAGGGGTTGGTGAATCCTCCTCATGAGCTGAACAGCCCCGCTTCTCTGAGTTCATCGAGAAAGCTGAAGCACCCTGATCAAATTCTGAAGGATTTCGTTTCTTCCAATCCGTCCAATGCTCTCTCCCTTAGATTTGGAGATGATGCATTGCTTGCTTATGATCGACCAGAGAATCATTTCTCTGAACACCAAAGGCACGTCTTTCCGTTATGTCCTTTCTGAGTTTTGTCTTGTCACCAAAAATAGTTCAGGCATTAAATCTTGTACAAGCAGAGGAAATAATGTTCTTTGTTTATTGCTTCATTTTTCCTTGACCTGTCTGTCTATAT
The DNA here is from genome assembly GCA_028565735.1 of Pinacopodium congolense. NCBI lineage: Eukaryota > Viridiplantae > Streptophyta > Magnoliopsida > Malpighiales > Erythroxylaceae > Pinacopodium > Pinacopodium congolense. The sequence goes on along the minus strand of JAOXYD010000002.1, from coordinate 19,546,655 downwards.
AAATTGCAGGTTGTTCTGTGGAATGAACGAGGTATACTGCATTTTCTTGGGAAGATTGAACAACCTGTGTAGCCTCATCAAACAATATGGTCTATCAAAGGGCACCAACGAGGCCATGTTTGTGATTGAAGCATACAGGACCCTCCGTGACCGTGGTCCATACCCTGCCCACCAGGTCCTCAAGGATCTAGATGGAGACTTTGGGTTCGTGATCTATGACTCCAAGGCTAAAAGTGTCTTTGCTGCTCTGGTAAACGTTTTTTCAACTCCTTAAAAACTTCCTGTTCTCGTACTAACAACATATGATTGTGGTTAGTTTCATCATATTATGAGATAATGATAAAACCAATCCCTGCATTCTTTGATGCAACATGTAATTTTCCACATTTTTTAATTTTACGTGTGTTTGTAGGGAGCAAATGAGAGTGGGGGTCTATACTGGGGAATAGCAGCTGATACACTTGTAATCTCAGACAACTTGGAGATGATAAAAGGAAGCTGTGCTAAATCATTTGCACCATTTCCATCAGGATGTATGTTCCACAGTGATCAAGGATTGATGAGCTTTGAGCATCCTAGAAACGAAGTGAAAGCTATGCCTAGAATTGACAGTGAGGGTGTCATGTGTGGGGCTAATTTCAAGGCTGATATTCATTCTAGGATAAGCACCATGCCTCGTGTTGGTAGTGAAGCTAACTGGGCTTTGGGAAGATCATGAGCAAAATGTATACAAGTGCTTGAAATTAATGTCTAATGCTGATTTATATTTTTATAATCCTTTTGTAAGTTTATGCCCTTCTTATTAATTCGTGATTTTTTATTTAATAAAGGTATTCTTCGTCTTTATATATTTTATTAATTATATTCAATGATTAATATTAAAGATCAAATCTCTAGAATAATTATTGGTCAACTAAAATTATAATGAAATCATAGTTATAAAATTCAAATTGTTTTTATATATATTATTCTAGTCATAATTTCATTAAAATAGGAGATTTATGGAACGATACCATTAGAACATGTTATAATACTTAAATAAATATGTGAATGTTTACTAGATAATAAGTTAAATAAATTAACTTAACTATGACAATCCTGACAATCTTGAATGGGATGTTACATGTATATTCGTAGTTGTTTTTATTTTAATAGTTGTATGATTAATTTATAAACTTGAGATTACTAAAGTATTTCATATACAATTTACTATATCTTGATATTATTTATGTCCTATTCTATCTAGTAATTTCATTTGTAGAACTTAGATATAGTATATAAACTGTATGGAAATGATTGAATGAATTAATAAAAGATTTGTAACTCTAAAGTGATTAGAAATAATGTTCTATTATTCTTATTTAATAATGATTTCGTAGTTATTTAGGAAGAGTGAATTGAGATATGAAAGGTATGCTTTCAAATTTTAGTTATAAATCAATTACTAATTGATAAGAATAAACATGATTGGATGTAATAAGAGTAGACAATAATTTCAAGTCTATTTATAATTGAAACATTAGATAACGAAGGACTAAATTACACAAGACACCAATGTATGGATAAGTTAAGTAAAATTACTGTGATATTTCTAATATTTAATTAGTTGTGACATAAAGTTATATGTCAATCTTAATATTTATAATTATAAATTATTTAATTAAAAAATTAAAGATAAATTTAAAAAATTTAATACATCTGATTCTAATTATAAATTATAATTATAATTTATAATCATTACCAATAGACTAAAAATCTAATAAGTCACATATAAAGGTAAATAAAGAGAGAAAATTAATTTAAATTAAATTTAACTTATTTGTAAAATTTTAAAAAATAAAGATTTAAATATATGATATTTGATTTTATTAAAATTTAATTTAATTAATATCAAAATTAAACATTAGTTGAAATTTTTATTTAATGTTAATATTAATAAAAATCCTATTTTTCTCAATAGAAGGAAAAGAAATAATGAATAGATAAATAGATAGTACTATTCTTCTTCTATACTTTTCTTCTTCTTCTTCCTCTCAGAAGGTGTTTTAAGTCTCTTTTGAAATTATCCTATAACTACCATTAGAGGATGAATATTTAAACAATTGTCGTTAACAAAAATTAAAGAAAAAAAAGACCTAGAAGAAAGGTTAATCATGTTTGTCTTGATTCGTTTATTTCTCTTGTATTATACTTTCAAGCTACATTTTCAAGAGATCATAGAGAAATTGCAAATTTTCTTTTTTTACCGTGCTTATGATTTTGTAGAAAGAGAAGAAAACATAAGAAAGAAAGATATTTATATTTTTGTGTGTTTAAACCATTACACAAAACAAATATTTATAAAACTATATATAAACCTAAATTTATACTACTGTTAAAATCATATCATTAAATTAATATTATAATTGTTGTAACATTACAAAATGTTAACATCCCTCCTCAAACTCAAGGTGGGAAGGAGTTAGACAATTTGAATTTGAAAATAAGTTCCTAAAATCTCCAAGGTGGATGAGATTTTATGAAAATATCTACAAGTTAATTCTGTGATGAAATAAGAATAAGTTAAATAACGTATTGTATAATATGGAGTTATAAAGGGGACAATCAATTTCAATATGCTTAATTTGCTTATGGAAGACATTATTATGAATAATTTGTATAGCATTATGATTGTCACAAAGGAGAGGATATATAGAAGTAAAGGAAACACTTATATCTTGAACTAACCAACGAGTCAAATGAGTTCAAAGGTTATATCTACAAGAGCTCGATATTCTACTTCGGTGCTAGATTAAGAGACAATTGCTTGTTTCTTGCTGCACCATGAAATGAAATATGTGCCAAGGAAGAAATAGTATTCAATAGTTGAATGTCAATCAATTAGATCTCAAACACATTTAGTATTAGAATATGCTCGTAACTCTAACAGAGATAAATGACAGAAGTGAAGGCTATGAAAGATAGCACCTTTGATATACTGAAGGATATGAAAAAAAAAAAGAAGTGTAGAAGTGAGTGGTATAAGGTACTAACATGAATTAACTGACTATGTGAATAGTATGAGCTATATCAAGACAAATGATAGAGAGGTATTTAAGAGTTCCAATTAATTAATGGTAAAGAGTACCATCACTAAGTAGAGTCCCATCAATAGCAGAAATATAAGTAAGTATACTTATCACAAGTAATATAATGGATCTACAAGAGTCCAAATATCATTCTCTCGAGGATCTACCTGTAACTACTAAATCACTCAGCTTACAATTATCTAGAGAAATCTAAATTAATTGATTAATTAAATTAAAACAACTATATTAAACTAATAGACTCTTTAATTAATGTAAAAGAAATTAAATTCGCAATTAAAGATTACCAATCCTAATGTATAGGTAAAGGTTTAGATTTCAATGATTCAACTAAGTTAAAAGCGATTATATGAATTAATATAGAGTTTCTTCACGAAAACAAAATATAAATGTAATTAAGTCAATATCCTATCTCTATTGGCCATATTCCATATTTTGTTCTTTTAACAAATTTAGGTAATATACTTAAATCTCAAGAAGTTCAATCCTAAAATCGTTATTTTAGACTTGAGACCTTCACAATTAACCATTATTTGGCCATTCATTAATTTAAATTCCATTATTTATCAAATTTTCCTATAACCAGGATAGATTTCTCAAATTCCTAGTTATCTATAATTCTATTCTAAGTGACCAGCTTAAAATAGAAGATTAGGCACTCAAATAAACAAAGATTAACACATAACTATTAAAATAAAACTCAATTAATCATCTTCTATCCTAACCTTAGCTATTAAACAAATCAACCGCATATATTAATCAATAAAGACTAAAAATTAATAATGAAACACTTATCTATTGATTAAAATGTACAAAGTTTAAAATGCAATGAAATTTAAGGGTTATAATACACTCTAAATTGAACTCTAATCTTGAATCACATTGATCCACTCTTTGGAATCCTAAAAAATAATGTTGAATATCTATTACAATGAATTAAAGAAGAAACTACAATGGAAGACCTAAAACAAATCTGAATTACAACTAAAAGTCTAGCTAAAGTTTGATAAGAGCTCTCAAAAAAGTCTCTAAAAGATGCTTATATATGTCATGATTATGTTTTGGATGGCTTAGGGAATAAATTTTCTGATCTCTCCTTGAGTCCTTTACTGGAATATGCCTGCAAAGACATTAACAATCCTTGAAGTCAAAGATTAAGAGTGACATTCATGACTTGTGTTATTCTTCTATCTGCATATTAGACTTTAATAGTGATCTATTTACACAACGATGGCACCAGTAATAGGTCGCGTTGCTCTTCTGAGTTGAAAATAACGGTGATTCACTTATGAAAGCAATGACACCATTAAAGATATACGTTGTTGTAAGCCCTAAAGGTACTCAAGAGAGGAGGTAAATTGAGTGATTAAAAAAAATTTTACTAATTAAACTTTCCACCAAGCTAATTAAATTTAATATGATATGCAAAGTGAAAGCCAATTTGATAACATATAAGCTAATAGCTAAATCACACAATGGAAAATGGAAAAGAGAAAAGAGAAGAGAGTGACACCAAGTTTTATAAAAGTTTGTCTACCCTAAAGATAGACTACGTCTTTTCTCCAACTACTTGTTGGATATTTTTTTTACTAGCAAATCAAAACTAATTACAATCTTCTTTTAGGGTGAAGGGTAACCCTTATAAGACAAATCCTTTTAAGGAAAAGATAAGCTTTTACAAGACACAATATTTTTGTTGAAGGTGAAGAGCAATCTTTCGACAAATCTTTATTTGGTAAAGATGAGTCTTTACAACATCAACCATCCAAATAGTTTAATAACCCCCCTTACAAGCATCCAAACATACCTCAAGAGGTGTTTCACTTAAAATTTAATTAAACTAAGGGCTTTGATACTTTCACAAATGATATGAATGATCTATGACACTCTTGAAAGCTTAAACAAACTTAATATGATAAGTTTGATGCACTAAAAGCATATATGGATGATGAATGATAATCTGAAAAATCAAACAAATCAAATCTAGAGAGTTTTGATTAACATGAATATAATTACTTCTAAAAAAATAAATAAGCCTCTGAAAATTCACCTAAATAATCAATGATACTCTTGACTACTTAAAAAAATTAAAAAAATTAAACTAACAATTTTGGATTTAATGACTCTAATATATCAATGAATGATGGAGAATGTAAATCTAGACAGTTTTCATCAAACTTTGAATTTAGAGGTTAAACTGAAAATATAAGTGCTTAAAAATCAACCTAAAAACTCTAAGGAACTCTTAACACCTTAAACAAACTAATTAAAACAAATTTACACACCCAAAAACTGATTAAGACAGCCAAAATTGAGATTAACACAAGAAAAAACTAAATAATAACAATTTTGATATATATATATATACTTAAGCTCAAAAATGATGAAACAAGCACATAAAAATTCTAAACTTTGATTAATATAACACTTGAACACTTAAACAAACTAAGAAAAGCAAAATAAAACCCTTAGAAACAAATTTAGATGGTTAAGCATGTTATTAAAGCAAGAATAGTCTAAACAGGGGCAACTTTGATATATCTAAAATTTTAATATAAAAATGGGTGTTGGGTTTGACTTCTGATTTCGATATCTTTATCCATCCTTGGCTCATGCATAGGCCCATGTAAACTAAATCAAAGGACCTTAAGTCAAATTTCACCGTAGTTTGTTGAACGCGCACTATCCCTTGCCCATGAAAATCGTTTTTTCTGTTATTAATGAAAGCCCTCTCTCTTAATCAATTACAACTTATGGCCAATCGGGCACTCGTAAGACCACCCCTTTTCAATACTTCTGGATGCCCTCTCCAACTACAAATGGGACTTAGATTGAAAATTTTCACTTAAAGATGCCTTATCTTGGCACCTATGGACCAAAGTCCTTTATACGTCCTCCACGAGGAGAATGATGCCCGAAGTGATACTCAAGGACCTAGTTTTTATGGCTAGACTCAACAAACAATAATAGGCTATATAACACACATATGTCATTTTACTCTCTTTCAAACAATCAACTTTTCAACCATTTTTGCTCTTGTTAGTGCCCACAGAAATTATTGAATTTCTTGCAATGTGAGAATGAATGCTACCCTAACCAAATAATGTTTCACATGACACCCCAAAAAAGTCGTGTTGTTAGCCCAAAGATCTGACTTTGATGAGCCCTTGGGCAGATAAGACTTTGGTAAATTACTTTCCCAAAAAAGGGCCCTAGACAGTAGATGGTGAAGGGACTTAGGCTACTCGAACTCTAACTCCTACCTCTACTTTTTGTCGAATCTCGTTGAAATCTCCTTTAGTTCTACTAAGTACGTAATATATTAATTCAATTAATGAACTCAATTCGATTATTCCTTTTTAGTTCAAAATTAATGAAATAAGCTCCCAAAAAATTGAAAAAAATTAAACAACCTCTAGAACACTTAAGTAAATAGAAAACAATAATTTCACAATTTTAAAAATAGATTACGATAGTAAAAAAGCAAGATTAAAAATAAGAATAGAATGAACATAAATGTTTTTGTTAATGAACATGGATAGTTTTGTTCTATGAATAAGTTCCAGCTTTAATTTATCAAAATAATCACCCTAAAATACAAAATTATAATCAAAGAAACTCTTAAATACTTAAACTCAACTTAAAATAGAAAGAGATGAGATTAAACCAAGAACACTAGAGAATGATAGTAGCTTGGAGGAGTTGGTGATTTTGATCTTTCAATTTTGTTTTTGGAGCATAAGAACTTGTTTTAAGAGTTTAGAGATGTTGAATGATGAGTTAGGGAGGGTTTTCCATATTTAAAAAGCAACCCTAGCCATTTTTAAGCCAAAGAAACGTTTAATTCAAAAAAGGAAATAAAGAGCTATTAGAGATAGCTTTGAGTGATATGTATTCTTAGAGCTTCAATCAATGTTTTAAGTGCCTAAAAAATTAAAATAAAATTCTAGTGCACTCTTAAGGCCTTAGGTAAAATATTCATGATTATTTTCAAGCAATAAAAAGGGATTTGAGTACTAAAAAATTAGATTGAATAATAATAATTTAAATATGGATAGATTTGAGGTATGTTAACAAATAAGCTTAAACCAAATGAATTTCAACTTAAAATTGCAAAAGAATGACTAAAAAAAATTTTAACTATCCAACCATTAAATAAGACTTCAAACAAGATTTTAAATATAATTTGAGACTATATCAATAACCAAAATAATTTAATGGCTATGTTATGAAACTTTATACAACTTTTAAAAACTATATGTAATACATGATCAAAATTGAGCCCTTAGATCAATTGAGTAAGACTTACAGATACATTCAAAATAACCAATCTAAGGTTTTGGAGCTTCCAAAACCCATGTTCTTCTATTAGTTTCAATTTCAACCTTCAAGCTTTAAGCTATCCATATAGAATCATTCACTTAATAAACATTTACTTGAATTTCACAACATAAACTTAATTAACTATTAACAATTATGTTTTATTATCATCAAAACTAAGATTGGAACCTCCCTTGGTTCAACTATTATTCTTATAGAAAATTATCTACATTTTATCTTTTGTGCGTAAAACTTGACATGAACCTGCAATTTAAGTAATAATACGCATAAATTGAACAATTTAACATTAAAATAGGGTGAAAATAATAAATAATGCCCTAAAATCTTATAGAGTACACATATATTAATTGAAATAGTAAAAAAATGGATTGGATGGCTACTAGAATATATTGTTGCTTACTAAAATATTCGTTGACCATCGCCTAAATATTTCTTTCACCGATGATGATGTTTGAGGTTGGAAATTATATCAAAAGGTATATCAAGGAATGGGGGATACAATAGTGTAAATATCTCAACCAGAATCGCAAGCAAATTGTGCTAAACAAAGGGAAATTATGGAAATGGCATTGAGGATTGAAGTTAGCCCCAACATGAAGAGAAAAATGAGCGTGAAATTGGTGACTTTTTCAGTGACAATCTTTCTATGGTAATGCTAGAATCAATTTAGAGCAAAAGATGGGGTGTATCACTGGTAAAAAAAAAAAAAGACAACAAGAACAGTTGCAAAAATTGCAAAGGAGAGTATGGATGACGGTGGAATGAGAGAAGAGAAAAGGATAAAAAAGGGGTTTAAAGTTTGCAAAACGACGCCATTTATTCTCAAGATGCAAGCTTAAATAGTGGTCTGAATAAACTATAATAATGTCATAGTAAGGGGTTGTTAATCTATGTAATTCACACTATAATGATAGTTTTATGACACAGAATGACGCTATTATATGGAGCCAATGATAATATGTTTCCATTTTCCCCATGATTTTAAATACCATAATTTATCCTAGTTTTCCATTAAATTATTCTAATTTAAGGACCATCTAAATAGTCCATGATTGTAGACTTAGTTTGCTCAAATTTACTGAACCCAAAACATTAAAACTAAGGAAACTATCTAATTAAAAAACCTAGTAAAAAGAGATTAATTAATTTATAAATGACCTCCTAATAAGTACTTTTTTAAGGTCTTTTAGCTAGACACTATCATTAGAGAATTTTAATTCTCTTCCTAGATCTATAGTTTAAAAATTACCCTTCATTTCAATAATGACATGCCACTACCTTATTGTACTACACATACTGTTAAATTCTATTGTTCTCCTTCCTTATCCTTTGTAAAGCATTGTTAAGAAAAATCTTGGTATATAACTCCTTATGGGTGATCAAAAATTGTAGTACCAACAAAATTAATAACCACATTTGCTTCCTTTTTAACCTTAATAACCTCATTATTGGAAGTTATTTCATTGATCTGTTCTAGTTTGATTATTAGCTCCTCCTCACTTACGACCAAATTTACAAATTCTTACTCCCTTAGTTCCACTTTTGTAAAGATAAATAGTTCACTTTGGTCATATATTGTAACTAATTCAATTAATTATCCCATCTAAATTGCCAAATTGTGGTGAGAAGCTTTTAATTCTTCCTGACTAACCTTGATCATAAATATGCATTCACTTATTATCCCAAATAGTGCCAATCTTAACTCCACTTTGACTTATTATTGATGATCATCCCATTGATCTTTGTGGCCCTTCCAACCATCTTCTAGTCATTGTTCGAAAGGCCTTCATTGCTTGCCATATCATTTTATGACTACCCAAAGACACTAAAAGACGATCTAATGCATAAGGTAAAATTCAAATCAAATTAAAACATAAAATTCTAAACTAATTGGCACTAATATCTTCTTAGTATTCCTGAAAATAGTTTCAAAAATGTATTAGTGGCATTCCTAAATTAATTCTTATCAAAATTTTAACCTAAGGCAAACACTAAATAAGTATACCTATTACAAGTAATACAATGGATTTAAATTGAGTCTAAAGATCGTCCTATAAAGATCTATTGTAACTACTAAGTCAACCGACGAGTGATTATCTAGAGAAATTCAATTAAAGTGATTAACTAAATTAAAGGGATAATAAATGCATCAGTGATCAACCTTTTGAGATTTTATCAGTTCAGCATCCAACCTTTATAAGTTTTTAATTTCATAACCAACCTTTTAAAAGCCACTCAACTCATATATAATCCCAACCTTTAAAAATTTTTAATTTAGTGTTCAAATTTTTGAAAATTTTCAATTCAATATCCAACATTTAAAGTTTTTTTATTTAGTTACCATTCTTTTAAATTTCGTTCAAATTAAATCAAAATTTGCTTTTTTTCATATAAAAATAACAAGTAATTAATATACCAATATTCTATTAGGAAGTTTTGTATAATGATTTCTAAGTTTAGTTAACAAATATTTAATTATATATTAGCCTTTCTTTCAAGGGATATCTAAGATTTGAGCTTTATAAGTCTTTAACCTAAAGGAAATAATTTATAAATAAATTCTTTAAATTAAATTTATAGTAGCCACAAAATATCTCATAAATAAATTTAGATTTGAATACATATTATTAATTTATAACAAAGAATAGATATAAACATAAAAAAGAACTTACTCTTTCAAAAGATTTTAAATTATTCTATTAAAAAGACTTAATATATGACCTCATTATAAGAAAAAAAACAATATATTAAATTTTTTAATTAAGAGTAATATATTATTAATATAAAAATAATGAATGGAATGGTACAAATATTTAAAATAAAAATTTTAAAAATTAATATAAATAATTATTCTATTAATTAAAAATTGAAATGAATTTAATTTAATTTGATTTTCTTGTATAAGAGAAAATGATATTTAAGAATTTTTTATTTCATATATATTACAAAAGATTAAGTTTACGAGATATCAAAACTATTAAATTCTTGTGGTGGTCGACATATTAAAATTATCAAATAATAGTCTTTAAAATATTTTAATAATAATGAGACCATCCATTGAATTTTTTAATAGAATAATTTTCAATCTTCTAAATGAATAAGTTCTCTTTTATATTTATATCTATTTTTATTTATAAATTGATAATATATTTTTAAATCTAAATTTATTTATGAAAAGGTATTTTGTAGCTACTATACATTTCATTTAAAGATTTATTAACTAAACTTAGAAATCAATATACAATATTTTCTAATAAAATATTGGCATATTATTTATTTTTTATAAGAGAAAAAACTAATTTTGACCTAATTTGAACAAATTTTAAAAAATCGATTACTAAACTAAAATTAAAGATTGAATACTGAATTAAAAATTTCTAAAAAAAGTTGGTTACTAAATAGAAAATTTTTAAAGGTTGAACACTTAATTGAAAACTTTCAAAAGTTAGTCAGTAAATTGAAAATTTTTAAAGGTTAAGGATGTATATGTGGAAATCCATGTGGTAAGAAATCTGTTAGGTTCGTCAACATAAAATTAGTGGCGTTTAATTTTTTTTATTGAGTTGAGTGAGTTTTTAAAAGTCGATCACTAAATTGAAAACTTTTAAAGGTTGGACACTGCACTGAAAAAAAATTTTAAAAAGTTGATCACTAGTACATTTATTATCCCTTAAATTAAAATATGAAATCAACTAAACTATTCAATTTTTTCAAAAGACACAAGATACAATTAAAAGGTTTACCAATGTCTAATGTATATCTAAAGTTTCAAATTTCAATAGATTAACTGAATTTAAATTTTATTTTATGGCTAAATATACGGTATCTTCTTGAATTCAAGATACGGCTATGATTAAGACAATATCTATCTTTATTGATCCTATTTTGTTACTTGGTCATTCAATGAACACAGGTAATAAGGTTAAAGTTCAAAAAAGACAATCCTAAAATACCCTTTTAAAATTGAAACTCTTATAATTAATCAATGTTTGTTCATTCATTAATTTAAATTGTGTTATTTACTAATTTTTCTAGTATCTAAGGTAGATTTATCGGATCTTAAATTACTTATGAATTTATTCTAGATGGTTATTCTATTATAAATGATTAAGAACTCAAGTAAACAAAGATTTGTACACAAATTGAAATTATAACTCAATTAATTCATCTACTCACCTATCATAAGCTATTAAAAATTAGTTAATCAATAGACACAAATATTGAATCATTAAACACATATTTATTAATAAAAATAATAAGAGTTAAGATACAAATGAAATTGATAATTAAGAATACACTTAAAATAATTTTGCCTAACTACAATCTCTACTCCAATCCTTTGATATATTTTTTGAAGTATTGAAAAACATTCTTGATTGTCTATTATACAAAATTAAAAGAAAACTACTGAGAAAACCTAAACCATATGAAAATTTTACCTAACACTACTATAAAAACCCTTCTAAAACTTCTGCAAAATCCTTTAAAGATGTTTATATATGAATTGACCAAGTTTTGACCAGTTTTGGAAATGATCGATCCAATTTATCCTTGAAACTTATACTAGAACATGTCTCTAGAGACTCCTATGGCCTTTGAAATTGCTAATTAATGGTGCTAATAATAACCTCCATTGTTCATATATCTGCAAAGTCATCTTTAATGATGACCTACTTGCTCCACAACATCATTGTTAAAAAAAATTTTGCTCTTCTGAATTGAATATAATGATAGTGTATATGAGATATTAATGGCATTGTTAAAAGGTCATATTAATCTTTTGAAAAAAAATACCCATATTACTCGAAACTCCTTTGATTTTCTTTTATAAATTGAAGTGCATAGCCTTAGTCAACCCCCTAAAGGGTCTTATTCTCTTTCCTATTAAACAAAGTTATTGTTGCTATTTTCCTACAATAGAAATTTCATAAGTTCTCGTCTTGAATTTAGATTTTTTTTATCATATTCCCATAGATGAAGCCAATTGATAAAATGTAAACTTGTGCTTCTTCCTTGATCATATATCAGTTACCTGTGTCGTTGCTATACAATCTTGTAAAATAATATCAAAGCTACCTCTAACATTGGCACTTCATAAGTTAGTTTTCTAGTTATAGTAAATGGATAAGGAAGTGAATATTATTAATTGAAAATTTTTAATACATGGCTCTCTTACCTCGTGCCTCCTCTTTGTTTCCTACTCAACTGGGGTGTGCGGAGGTTGAGATCTTAGAAATACTTCAATATGTGTTTATACCTCATTTCTAATATTAAAAATAAACAGTAAAAGAGATTAAAGAAAGATAAAGAACGCACAAAATTTAACGAGGTTTGAAAACCTTTTATTTCTTACGTCCTTGGGAGTGAAGCAGCTTTGATTTTTATTATTCCATGAAAGCAATAAGGTATATTAGGTTTTTATAAAGAAAAGCTTTAAATGTTCAGTACAGTTTATGCATGACACTTTTTTTAAAACGACACCATCCATACATCTCTTGGACAACAATTCAGTACTGTACTATAGGACGTTGCCCCCCACCCCCAACCTATCTTATCGTATCTTGATAATGATC
>JAOXYD010000002.1:19502525-19520065 GCA_028565735.1 Pinacopodium congolense | reverse complement strand
GCTATTATGCATGTGTTATTAGATTCCGTTGCACAGTTGCATGTGAAATGAATATGCATGTTTAACAACTTGGTAAATGCTTATGCAATTGGTTATTAAAATTGATAAAGATCGTGTGAGCGCGAGAATTGAGTGAGTAGACCCTTGGTATTCCTTCTAGGGGGTATGAGGGCGTTACAAGACGACCCTCTATGTTAATCAGGTACTGCATCATGGCAACCTGAGGATCGTCTGAAGCAGGTGGCCATGGTGGAATTGAAGTAACAGCAGCAGGCGAGTGTGGGTGAACGCTAGGAGTGGCTTTAGATGAAGCTTCACCCATATCCTCATGAACCTTAGGCCATGTAGCATCATCCAGTGGATTCTCACCCTCATGGAGTTAGTGCCAATGGCCACCTTGATATGTAAAGTGTCACAGATTAAACACACTTGCATTGATGATGTTACAACGAGTATAATCATCAGGCTGTAATGAGTCTAAGGAAACTCTTGCATCACTAAATATCCTCGTAAGTAAACAAGTAAAATAGAAGTTCTTACTAGGACTCTTAAGCTTCACCACATCCCTCATAGAAAAAATAATGAACCCAACTAACGGTAATCTTGAGATGGTACCTAATTTATGCAACATCTTATATAATAGGTACAAATCTTCATATCTTATCTCGTTCAGTCCACTAGTTCGAGGAGCAACATTATGACTAGTAACCACAACAATAATCATCTCTCGTGCCTTTAAGACAGTAATAATGTACCCTCTAACATTCCTAGTCACTCTTAGGGTATCTTTAGTAGGAGTAATAAAAAAAGATGGGTTCGAAGAGATCATGCCCCATAAAAATATCCCTAACCTTAACAAAAATGTCCCTCTCATCTGGTACTCCTAATAAGCCTTATGTTCTAACTCCACAAATAGATAGCACGACTTCCCAAACATTAGGTTATATGGAGACATCTTAATTAGTGTCTTGTATGCTATTCCATATGCCCAAAAGGCATCGTGAAGATGAAAACTCCAATCTTTCTATTGGGGTTGTTTTTCTTCTCCATAATTGACTTAATCTCCCTATTAAATACCTCAGCTTGTCCATTTATTTGGGAATGATAAGTCGTGGAGACTTTATGCATGACTTGGTATTTATAGAAGAGAGCTTCAATTGTTCTATAGAAAGAATGTATCCCTTTATTGCTTATAATAGCTCTCAGAAATCCCAAATCTAGCTAAAATATGTGATTTCAAAAATTCTACAACTACTTTGGAATTGAATTTTGCTTTTACACATTTCAACAAATAATCATTAGTAAATAGAATATTGTGAAAACCTAAAGAGGAAGGAAAGAGTCCCATGAAATCCATATCCTAAATATAAAAAATTTCACAAATTAATATTGGTGTTTGAGACATTTCATTGTGACATCCTAATGTACCTATTCTTTGATAATTTTTACAAATTTTGTAAAACTCATAAGCATCTGTAAATAAAGATGGCTAATAAAATTCACACTCTAAGCCCTTGCAAGCTATTCTTTTGGGTCTAACATGTCCTCTACAAGCATAAGAATGACAAAAGGTTAAAATAGAATAAAATTCATCATTAGGTACACACCTCCTAAACACAATGTTTCTATAGGCATGGGTCATCCTAAACATAATATTTGTCATGGTTCCTCATCTAATCTTTTGTGCTATAATGAAATCATTAGTGAATTACTGAGCAACCAAGAAATTCACTACCAAGTTTGCATATCAAAGGGCTTCCATTTATGTGACTGCTCATCTAAAAATTCATCATTAATGGGAGTGTTATCAACAACATGGTCGATCAATTGGCTTAAGTGATCTGCTATTCCTTTTTTTTTTTTTTTGTTCCTTTCTTATCTTTAATCTCAAAATCAAATTCATATAGTAAAAGGATCTAACGAATGAGTCTAGGTTTTTCCTCCTTTTTTGAGAGAAGGTACTTGAAGGCTGCATGTTCATGCACAACTCCTTTTTCTCTTGTTTGAGCACAACTCTTTTAATCATTTTGCAAATTGCAACACTTGCTTGATGATCTCTAGTAGAGGTATTTTTACCTCCATTTTACAAAAGACTTCCAACTTCTCCTTCTTTTGCTCTTGCTAGGAAAAAGAACAGACACTTAGTTAGTAATAAAAAAATGTATATTACTTACTTTAAGATTTCATCCTCCTTGTTTTCTGGAACTGTTTCCTCTTCTTTTTCTCACTTACTTTGATCTTCCCTCTTCTTCATAGAGCCTTCCAATTGCTTCCCACTCTTTAAAATAATGACATATACATCCTCCTTTTTATTGCTTTCAAGTTGGTTGGGAAGTTTAATAGAACTTTGAACTTGAAACATTCCCACTATATCTACTAGATGGCACACCTGATTCTCTAAGTTATCCAAACCACTCCTCCAAAGACATTCCACTAACTTGTTATGGTGGTTATTAAGGCAGAGGCCTTAGTTGGTACTATGGCTAAACTTGGTAGAATCCTAGTGGGGTGTCAAATCCTTATTATTATTAGGAAGTAGGTCTGACAGTTGCACTACTCCCTTACTAGTTGTTCCCATCTCTAAAATTAGGATCATCATTCTACTCTTGATTAAAAGTAAGAATGTAAGGATCATACCTCTTTTATTATATGTGGAACCATCCAATGGCATTAACCTATTGCTCATCCTATAATGTGAGACACATATCAGTAAAATGTCTAGAAAATAAACAAATTCGCATATCTTAGTCTGTCCCTTGCCAATTGCCACTTACTCCACTAAAGATGTAAGATTAGCCACTTGTTGCTATAACTTTGAGATAAAATCTTCCTTAACTTGCTTCTTCAAGGATGATAAACTATTTCTAGTTCCCCAATACTACAAGTTAGCTGCCATAGTTGGTATCAAATTCTTTGCATCTTCTAGTGTTCTGTCTACTAATGCTCTACCACTTGTTACATTTATCATTTTTCTATCGAAATGCATTAGTCCCTTATAAAAATATTGAATTAAAAGCTGATCATTTATCTGATGATTGAGAAATTTTTTGTAAAACTTCTTAAAGCACTCCTAATACTCATGTAACGAATCTCCTGCATCTTGTTTAGTACTAAAAATATCCTTCATGATGTTTGTTACTTGTAATGTAGGAAATTACTTCTCTAAGACCACTTGTTGCATTTGATCCCATGTGGTGAAAAATCCATATAGTAGGTTATATAACCATTCTTTATCTTTATCTTCCAAAGTGAAAGGAAAGGTGTTTAACTTCAAATGGTTCATTGTAACTCCAGCAAGCTTCATACCAAAACATGTTACTTAGAATTCCTTTAACAACTTGTTTGGATAGGTAATATAACCTAGAACCGAAGAGTTATTATTTAAAAAACCTATAAAAATAGGCAAAACATGAATTATTCTGGGTCTTATCTCAATTTCAATATCATCTTTAAGATAATTAATGCAAAGTAAATAAGGGTTAAAAGTGGAAGCAGCAATCTCCTTCATAATATGTTAATTTTGCTCCATGGTTTATTCGACTTCATCTATGGATTACTAAAATTTCTCTTCAACCTCCTCTTTAAGTGAGCTTTCACTTTCAAGAATAAGATTATGTTGAGCTCACTCAAATTGTTAAAGTCTCATATGATGTGCCATAGGACAAAGAAAAAATGGATTAAAAGAAGAAAGAAGAAGGCTCATAGTCTCTACAATAAATTTCCACAATCTTGGATGTTGAGAAGATATATAAGATATACAAAATAGAAAATAAGGTGATAAAGGTCAATAAATAAAAAATAACAAAAAAATTAATAAAACACTAATGCCAGCTCCTTGACAATAACGTCAAAATTTTGGTGTAAATGTTGTGAGCCACTAAATAATAAATTAATAACTTTACCTCCTGACTATGTATTAAGGTGGGTCAGATTCCATCCCACAGAAAGCTGTTTAGTATTTTTACTACTTCTAATGTTGTGAAAAATAAAAAAAACTCTGATTTAGTTAAATTGAAATTAACACAAAATATAGCTAATGAAATTAAGGCAATTAAAACAAGAATGTAAAACAGTAATAAACAAAAAACTATAATGTAAAGTTGGGCAGAAGATATTTTCAAGACTCAGGAAATACAATTGATCATCAAAAGAGTAATAATCATATTTTAGTTAAGATGATAACTTATAGGCACAAATAAGCTCTTGCATCCTAAGTTCCTCCAATTATAGTTAAATTCAACAAGTTCTGGAAATACCCTTCCTCCAATTATAGTTAAATTCAACAAGTTCTGAAAATATCCTTAACTACACGATAATTGAGAACAAGCTCTCTAAATTTAAAGGCATAGTAGCATTAAGCAATAATGAATAACTATCTTAAAATACGATCACTCAAGTTTAGATCATATAACTTAAAGAAATAAAATATTAGGCTAATTGATTACGTCTCAATTAAAAATTCAATTAATCTATTGATACTTACGGTATTAACTAGTGACGATTACAAATCACAAACCCTAGCATTCAAACTAAAAATCATAAATAGGTTGGTTAATCCTACAATATAATCCCCAATTATTGACATTTAACCAAAATTTTGACTCAATCTTAACACAAAACACAACACCCATTAAAAACTCAATTCATATATCACAATCACAATCTATTTATCCCTTTAATATCTTTTAAGCCATAAAAATTAGCTCGATATATTAAAAATAATAAAAATAAAAAATAAATTCAAAGGAAACATGATGTAATGAAAAATAAATTCAACAATATTCAGTGGTTTCAACAAGAACTAATAGTGAAAATCAACCTAAATGTAAGAACATGGAAACTAATAAAATAATAAGAAAAAAACAAAAAACGCGATAAAAGTAAGTATTTCTCAATTTAGAACACAATATTTAAGAGAGTATTCTCAAATAAGAGATGAAAGAAAGCAAAAATCCCTAAAACTAAGAAAAAACTAAGAAGATATAAGTAGCTACCGAAAATGGAATGAAAAGTGACAAAAACTCCCTTTTAAATACTTCTCATTTGGGGTTTAAGATGTTTTGGAAGGAAAAGACTCAAATGCCTTTGAATTTTAATGTAATATAGCATTTTCTGTATGTTTAATCTTAACAAGATAATCAATAGTGTCATGATCAAACCTCCTTTAAAGTCTCTGATATCAAGCATTAATAATTGTTTTTGGACCATCAATAGTGCCATTGATCACCCTTGTTAAAGGTCTAGAATTTGACTCCTTTACTAAGCTCTCTCCAATTTTTTTTCAAATTTGGTCTTTTACCTAGAATTTTTCTGTTTAGATGTAAACCTATATTTCCCCTTAGAATAAACATAAATTAAAGGATTTGGCATCAAAGTAAGGGTGAAACCACAATAAATCACATCTTAGATTCTTATAAATTCACACTTATCAAATACACACAAAACTCACTTAAAACAACCAAAAAACTTCACACAACAAGCTTTGTAATGCTCCAAATTATTTGTATATAATTCACACTATACTTGGATGATTTTGACACACCCCAATATACCTATTTATAGTAAAAAATAAGCTTATTAGACCATTGTACAAAGTTACTATTTGATATATTCTTTTTATCATTGGTTTTTACGTGTTGGTATATGAGTCACGCCACAACTGGTAAAGTAGCATGTGTTTAAGGGAAAAACATCATATTAGTCAACCAACTAAACCCTCTAGTTAAATAGGCTGTATTTAGACTAATTTTTCACGTAGTAAACACATTCAAATTCATGTCAATCAATTCAAGATACTTCCTATCACTTTTAAAAACATTTCTTAACTCACACACATATTAAAAACTTCTCCAGATATATTTTTACTCATCAATAGGATTAACTTAAAATGTTCCTTACCCATTATCTTCTTGATTATGCAAGGCATTAAATGAGCCCTTTTAAACACAAATATGAAATTAAGTTTTCACTAAAAAATTGTAACGATAAACCTATTTAAAACCTAACTTGGTTTTGTAACTTAAGTCCTTTTCTCTTGATCATCATAAGCTCTATTTAAGCTCTAAGAATCATCTTTCAAATATCATTCAACATACGTATCTTATCAAAACTTTAGACACAACCAAAACATTAGTAACAAAGTTTTTTTTATTAAAATAAGGTGGATCCCTCATTAATTCAACATACATAACCCAATCAAAATAAAAAAACAAAAAAAAAATTAAATTTAAATTCCTAAATTACTCCATTCTTGAAAAGCTCAAATAGAAATGAACACGACTTCTCCTAACTATTAAGGGTCACATTCCCATAAACAAAGGAGTCTTTAAATGACCAACAAAAGTCAAGTGCATATTGTATTTCTGCAAAAGTGAAATTGGCAACTAAATCATATTTCATTGGTCATAGAATCTCATTTTAGTTTTTTGGCATGAGAAATTTTGACTTGGAAAGAAAAATGGTTTTAAAATATTGAAAAGAGAGAACTTTTAAGAAAAAGAAAATAGAAAAATCACAAAGTGGAATTTTTAAAGGAATAAACAAAATTTTATCCTAGATTCAAGAAATTGTTACGATCTAATTCTATAACTTAAGAGATTTTTATTTTAATTCTTTACTTTATTTTTTTAATTCAATATAGTCTTTCACTTAGTCTCCATTAATAGAAAACTAGTGTTGCAAGTAAAAAAAAGCACTTAGGAATATATGTGCTTAATAAAAAAGACATACAAAAATAGTCTTTAACCCAATTTGTGATCCAACCCAACTGGAATATGTCATCCTTCTCATCTTTAACTTTGTTTCTAATAAATTGAGTCTCTTTTATGGTTTTGTATCCTATAAACTGAGTCACTTCTTCTTTAACCAAGTTTGGCTTCAAATCTCTCCTTTTCTTTCTCCTTAAGTCTCTTCTCAAGAGTTTCTTCTTCCTTAACCAAAAGCCTTTGTGTGTTCTTGCATAAATAGCCAAAGATTGACAAGCATTCGCTACTTCTTGTGGTTGTCATAAGATCAGTCCTTAAAAATAACGCCTTGCATATGTATGCACTTTTCTTATTGTAGCTTCGAATTAACCCCTAATCCAACATAGTAATAAGACTTGCTAGTGTTCTTCTTGTCCCTCCTACTTAACTTTAATTTTCTATCAATCCAATCAGTTGTCTTACTTCCTTTTATACATTGAACCTACATATATAGTACTACCTCTAATGCCCTCATATACTTACTAGAAAAAGTTACAGCTATTTGCTTCTGCACTGTTATCATGAAAAGTCTTATGAAGACACATTTTAGCTCTTGACCTTTTTAGGGAGACAACACAAGTAAGTGTTTTATTTATTTTAGTTTTTTGACAACCAGAATAATTGTTATCATAAAAATCTCTATATTCGAGATAAGGACTTTGACTAGAATGAAAGCCCTTTATGCTTCCTAGCATTTCTTTCAATAGAAGCTCTCTAATCTACACAGTGGCTTTTGGTCAAGCAAGAATAAATCATTGAGAGACTTTAGGAGAGATTTAAATAGAGACAAAAGGAGCAAGTAGGATTCTAACTTAGTTTGAGAAGAAGCGCGATAAACAAAACCATATAATAGACCCAATTTGTTTGAAATAGAGTTAAAATGAGCAAGATGAGAGTCTGGATAGGTGGGGTCATAAATTGAGTTAAGGACTGTTTCTATGTGTCTTTTTTTACATATCTTCATGTGTTTACTTGATCAAATCTATCCCTAATTACATTTTTTGTCACATCAATTTTTTGGTAACAAAAATTAACGAAAAGACTACATTTGTTCAACATCTCTCTTGTGTATCCAAGTTTGCATTGTTCCCTCCTTATGCTTTAATCAAAAGTTAAATGTAATTCATGGAGTTCATATTCCAAATAATTAAGGAAAGATAGAGGAAGAAATTGATGGAGAAGGAACTTAAAAGTTCCTCGTTAAAGGAAAAGGACTTGGGGTTAATTTGTAAAAATAGGAAATTTATTATGTATCTTATTTTTACTTGCTTATATGGTTATCTAGATATGAAAAGGGTTTTGCAAATTTGGAGAGTTTAAGAAGAAATAAACTTGTGTGCAAATTAAGCAATAGCATCTTAAAGAAATAAAGATAAAGCCTATATTGTAGGCTCAAGAATTTGTTATTTTATACTTAAAAAAAATGCTTATCAATTCTTTTTCTAATAATTTTTATATTCATATTTCATTTTTATATTGAAATTAATGATGAATAACTAAGAATGAAAAGAATAAAGAATTCAAAAGAGAAAACTTTATACTTAAACATAAAACCAAAAAAAAATGTTTATTAAAAAGAATAAAGTATTCAAAAGAGAAAAATTTATACTTTAACATAAAACAAAAATAAAAAATTTATATATTGATAAGACCACTTACTATTTTTTGAAGCTTGATTCCGCCTCCCTTAGTCGAACCATCTAACCAAGAGAAATCGTAAACATTTCATTTTATTACTGATTATTATAACTGATATCAATTTAATTTAATTTAATTAGTATCAACATCTAATAAATGAGTGATATAAGTTATAATTATTTTATTGAAGTCTAATAAATGCTCCGTCAGGTACCACAATAATTTGTTTTCCAACATTTGAGATTTTAAATGATAAAATTTTGCACGGACAGTCGACACCGTTTGGAATTTAACATAAGTTCAGAACATATATATTATCTCCAGTTACATGTCTTAAATTCCCATTAGACACCATTTAAACTCAAGTTTTAAGAATTGAAGCTTTCTTTGTAGAAATTAGTGTAATATAACAAAGTTTCGGGCATGAAGGAACAGATCTTATAATGATTTTTGTACCAGATGAAATAAATATATAATGACATTTACAATGCTAACAAAAATATGTTTTTAAGTTCTACTGGGTATTAGGTAAATTGCATTATAGTTATTACGAACAGTTAAAAAAATGAATGAATGATGGCATGCAAATAGATTGTAGTATGTATCTTAGTACGTTAATGTCTTGGGAAATGTTAACATCGATTTAATTATAAGAATAATTAAATCTTGCAACTTTCATGGCACACTTTCGTTATACTTGAAAGGAAGTTAGAATGAAAACGAAGGGGGAACGTTATTAGGGAAATTACTGAAAGTATTCAATGAATTGAAAGAAGGAGAGTATTTTAGAACAGATATATATATATATATATATTCTCTTAGAAGAAGTCAGAGAGTCGGTCATGGCTTTTCTACCGCCAAAAGAACTTATCAATGAAGATCTAGCAAAGGTCTCTCTCTCTGTCTAAAACATGATGCAAAAGACATTGATTAATGATCTTTGAACCTTTTGTTTAAATCTGTATGATTAAATTTTTTCTAACCCAATTAAATATGGGATTTTTTTTTTCGTATTTTCTATTAATTTGGATTATTTGTACTAGTATATACTTGAAACTAGTGCCTATCCAAGAGAGCACGAGGTACTGAGAGAATTACGAGAAGTAACGAAGGAGAAATACGGCAACTTGTAAGTGGTAGCATTCTTGTGTTAAGATAGAGATCGAATATCTGTAATTTCCAAGTTTACACCGCAGGAGTAGCATGTGTATACCAGTTGATGAAGCACAATTACTGTCATTGATTATTAAGCTCATAGATGCGAAAAAGACGTTGGAGGTGGGTGTTTTTACAGGCTATTCTCTACTTCTTACAGCTCTGGCCTTGCCAGAGGATGGCCAAGTGAGTAATCTTCTTATCTTTTTATTGAATGAAAATAACATTTTCAAGCAGGTAATCTTCTTATATTTCTATTGAATGAAAATAAAATTTTCTTCCAATACCATGGGCATCGAGAGATGTTTGTACTACAAAGAAAATTAAAATTATGGAGTCTATAAATAGTTAAGTTTGACAATCAAAAGTAAGAATGAAGCAAGCAATCTTGTTCTTGTGTTTTATGATGATGACAGATAACAGCAATTGATCAGGATCGACAGTTTTATGAATTTGGGTTGCCATTTCTTAAAAAAGCAGGAGTAGAGCACAAAATCAACTTCATTGAGGCTGAAGCCGTTCCAGTTCTAAACGAATTGCTGAATGCTGTGAGTTTTTCAATAATACACATCACCAAAATGCTTCCAATAATGTTGTGAAAATGGGTTTACTGCAGGAGACTCCAGAACCGGAATTTGACTTTATATTTATGGACGCGGACAAGAAAAACTACAAGCAATATCATGAGAAGCTGATAAAATTAGTGAAGGTGGGAGGTGTTATTGCTTATGATAATACCCTTTGGTATGGCTCGGTTGTAAAAGAAGAAGATGCATTACCAGAGCCTTTGAGACCTCACAGAGAAGGCATCTTGGAATTCAACAAGCATGTGGCCAACGATGGTCGTGTTCAAATTTCTCAAATTTCCATCGGTGATGGACTTACATTATGCAGGCGCCTTTATTGAATCTTAATATTCCTTTTTCTACTTTTTTTGTAATAAGATCGTTTCGTACTATCTTATGGGAGGGACTTTTCGATCACTATTATCTTGATTTCAACATTTTCCTATAACCTTCTCTTTTTTGGGATCCATTCAAGAATTCTTGCATCCCAATATCAATTTAGTTCTGAAGGAAAAAGCAAACTTATCATTTGCTACTTTGTTAAAATTAAATCAAACTTAAACATCGAATTTATATTCATTTTTTAAATTGCAATTGCATACTTAAAAATGGAAATCATTATGCAGAACAGAAGCCAGCTAGATAGCTAGCAAGCAAGAGATGCCTTATTGGCAAACGTTTTTAAATAAGAAAGGAACATTGCATCAGAGAGTGCTAGAGGTGATATCATCATCAGCTACAATTCCTTCATATCATAAAACATTACTTTTGGATTTAGTCATGCCAGTGCTGCTATCTCATCATCGGCTTCAAACTTGGCCATATCTTCTTTCCCCAAAACAACCCAAGTCTCTATAGCATCTCCTTCTTTGGAGTCAAAGAACGCAATAAAATTGCTTCTATACCAACGAGCCATGCTGACCCAAGCAGGCTTCCCCCATCCAAAGTCATTGTCATATATCGGAAACCTGCATAGACTAGTGAAGTTGATTGGTACCACTTTTCCTTCCATAACTTTTTTATCCCTCTTATTCATCAAATTGAAGTAGGCGTTTTCCACTTGAAGCTTCTTCACATACTCTGCGTCCACTTTCCTTATTGAGTCTCTCATTTTCCTGATGAACCCACCACATGTCTGAGTACTATTGTCCAGCACTGCTACTCCGGGCAGGTCTATGAGATTGCCGAAGTGATGTTCCGACAGTGGCGGGTTCATTTTGGAACGCAAGTTCACCGGATGAATTGCGACAAATGTCTTGTCAGCTTCAATACGTGAGATGTTTATGATCTTTCTCCAAATGAGAGCTGTCAATGCTTCAACTCGTGTCGGTCGAATGAGTTTCTCGGTACCATTGCTGTCGGTAAACTTTTCTCGAAGAGTTGCTATACTCGACGCGTTGAACACGAACATTTTTGTCACAACTTCATCGTTTGTGGCTTCAAACCCAGCATTAAAGTTAGGGATGCTAACTTGTGGAAAAAACTTGTCGGAGACGAGAAGAGGGACGAATTTATTGCAATCCCCACGAGCAATGCTTGCCCAGCTCTGGAGGAACTTGAACGATGACAAACCATCTCCTAGCTTGTGCGACATGGCAAAGGCAATTGTCATCCCTCCACACTCGAAGTATGTGACTTGGAAAAAAGCAACCAAGTCACTTTCATGGCGGAGTCCGAAAGGAAGCAACTTGTTAATATTAAAACGATTCGAATTTTGGATAATGGCTTGGATCGCGCATTCGGCTACGGCTTCCGCAAAGGGGACTCCCTCGTCATTGCAATCTACATACATGTTCCCTCTGAGACGTCCTGCTACAGGATAAAACAAGGTCAAGGCTTGAGACAGAGACCCCCTAATTTGGTGGCATCTTTCTTTGTTATTGGTGTTATGGTTGTCTCCCGAAAAATACAGGATCAAAGGCATATAGGTGGAGACCATCATTTGATCGATTCCAGAGAGTTGGTAACGTCGGAGGTGGTCAGCTGTTGGAGATGACGGTTTGACTAGAGTTTGGGAGATCAATTCTACTTCTAGCTTCATTGCTTCCGACATTCCTTGAGAAACTAGTGAAGTACCCAAAATTTTACGATTTTTTGCGAGTATTGCCTTAGCATGGAAATTTACAAAGTTTATATAGAAAGTTCTCGTTAATTTTAGGTGGGAGAGGTAGGTTTAATTATATCAATCTTAATATTTATGTATATATTTATGTTAGATTCTAATGTTTTAAATTATAAAAAAAATTTAACAGTTTAAAATTTTTTTTAAAAAAGGTATAATATTTTTAAAATATTTAAAAATAACTATAAACTAATTAGATTATAAAAAGAATTTAAACATTTAAAAAATGTTTAAAAAAATCTTAACATTGTTTAAGGTTATTTTTTAACATTTTAAAATATTAAACTTTTTTAAACGCTTCTAAATTATTAGGGACTGATTTAAATTTCTTTAAACGTTAAGGCATAACTTAAATATTTATGAAAATATTAAAGTTTGAATGATACTTTTTTTTATTGAACTTACTATAATTGTTTGAAAAGGAAAAAAATAAGTGGATGATTCCATTTAAAAAATTAAAATGATCTTATATAAAAAAAATATTTTATTTTATTTTATTTATTAAAAATGGTTCATATGGTTGACTTGTGGAACTTCCTACTAAGGGTTCTTGAGATATTTTCTCTCTTATAATTCAATTATATCACGACTTAAGATTATTATAAGAAAAAGTTTAAATGATCTTTTATATATTAATAAATAATTTCAAATATGTTTAATTAATTTAGATATTTCTATTATGTGATTCTTAATAACCAAATTTTTTTATTAAATACTTTATATAATCAATTTGATCTAATTTCTCTTACTACAATTATCTTGAAGTATTTTTAATTTATTATAATAAAATATACATGCCCTCGATATTTTGCTGAACAATGAGATGACTGTCAAGTCTAAAACCGAATGAGCCCCCACCGTAGTGATCTGCAGTGGGGTACGACGGAAAGATTGCCATCTTCGGAAGTTAAATGGTATTTTTTTAATTTTTCGTCTTCTCATCAACCGCCAGCGCCAGCCTGGAGTAGAAAAATGGTTTAGCAAATGTTTTCTTATGAACAAGAAAGGAAGATATTCTACCGAAAAACAAAAAAAAAAAAGAAAGGAAGATATTGATGTGGCCAATAACATAAAAAAATTTCGTTGGATTAGGCCAAACTTCTTTTCCACAAGAATTTATGCCCCTAATAGTATTGCTAACGGCTGTGCGTAGTTATTTTAATTAAATCTTTTATTTCTCATAATTAGTTGGTACGTCAAAAGATTATCGAAAGCTAGTTGACAAGTTTTTCTGTCTGCAACACTATTATCTAATGCATATACTTAGATAAGATATTTCAAAATAGAATTAGTTGATATGACTGTCATTTTAACACTGGTTATTATAACTGATACTAATTAAATTATCTTTATATCACATAAATTATTTATTAAGTTTTCGAAAAAAAACTTAGGAAAATAATTTGATTAGTATTGATTATGATACTCATAAAATTTACTAAAATAATAACTTCAAAATATTTTTCTTGAAAATATTGGACAGAACTTATATATTCCAACCAGATATCCACTAATCTCGGAATGGTTCGGCTATGGTTTATAGCAGAAAATGCTTTCTTATTGTTAGTTATTTGGCATTTTCTGTGTTTGGTTAATGGTCGAGAGTATTGGTCCCTTCTGTGGAACATTATCCTGCAAATCACAGTGCTTAGCTTGTTCTCACAACTTTTGGTTTGGTGTCGTAGCAAATCAAAGCCCCGTTCATCGAAGCACATCTTTCACTTTAACTAGTGAAATGTTTCAATCTTTTACTAGCACAAATACGCGTGCATTATCAACTTGATGGCTATACATCGCTCGAAAATTATCTGATATAATTGATAAAAGAATTTATTATTGGTAGAGTAACAGAAATTGGCTCCATACTTTTATTGATGCACAACGTGTTCCTTATATAGGTACACTACAATGAATTCGTAACAGAAAAAAAGAAGATATTAGAAGCAACAGAAGGCATTAAAGTAGGTGCTCTAGACAAGTAGTGGGGCTTTGTTGATTAGGTCGGCTTAGGCCTACACAGTAGACTGGTGCTCCTGGCTGATCTAGTGTCTCCTGCAAATTAATCCACTTGCTTCTCCAAAGAGGCCCATTTTTTTTATGTGGCAACCCAATGAGTCTAGCAAGCCCAGCGAGCCCAACTTATAAAAGCTTGAACAATAATGACGGAGACTCCAAAAACCCTAATTAGTCACTTCTACTTGTATCGTTCATTCAGAGGGAAACCTATTGTCACCAGAATTACTGTCCTCCTTAGCTGACACACTATCTCTTTTCTTCAACAATAATAACTTTTAAATTGTTGAAATGTTTAATTATACTTCAAAACTTTAATTTTTTGATATAATCTCCTAACACAATTTTATCACCCTTTTGCTTTAAATATCCAACTTTAATCTTCATTTATATATCGCATCTTTCTTACTAAACTTTGCTTAGGAAGTGCTAGGAGATACAAATGGGGTCATTTTAAATGTTGTGGACACTCATACTACAATTTTTTTTTGTTAGACTAATAAACAAAGGGAAAAAAAAAAAAGAAATACCCTATTTATCTTTATAATGAACATATTGATTATCATTTGAAACTAATAATGCAATGCTAAGTCCACCAAACATCTAGGACAATCAATCAACCATGAACAATCAATCAATCTTTTTGCAATTATTTTTTATTTATCGTATTTACATTAACATATTTCTTTTTATCCACGTAACACCATACTTCAATGCCTAATATTAAGCCCCATTTGAAATTTCTTAAAAGTAAGGAGGATTGATTTTGAAATTATCTATAATTTTATTCACAAATCCAAAAATGGGTAAAAGACTATAAATTTTTGTAGACATATACATTCTTTATTTTAAATGTAAAAGGTTGTAAAGAGTATTCTAGAGAATGAATATAAGCCATTAGATTAAATTATTCTTAACCATCCATTAAAGAGATGGGAGATTATAAATAATCTAGAGACTTCATTTATAACATCGTTAGAAGAACAAGAAGAAAAAGAAAAAGAACCATTTTTATAGCATTCTTGAGTAATAATTTTTTCCAAGTTTTCCTCTTACTTATGTTTCTCTTTAGCCATCGTTACTAGCTTTCTTTAGTTAAGGGTTGTACATAACACTTGAGGGCATGTTGACTAATAATCTTTACCAAGTGAGTTTGCTAGTGCTACATGATTCATTGGTAGAAACGATTAAGCCTATTATAGTTGGTATTAAAGCCAAAGTTAGAACTCTTAAAAGTGCATTGCTTAGAAGATGATAGATTTAGTAATTGAGACTACCTATATCATGAAACCTGTGAAGCAACTAAAATAGGGAGATCAAGGATTAGGGAAGCCTTGGTGAACGTTGATGTTAGGATTACAAAAGTAAAGCTTACAATAGCTAAAGGATAAGAAAAGCTTGACGTGATGGACCAAAGTATCGAGAAGCTTGAGAAAGGAAGAGGAGAGCTTTGTCAGGAGATGCAAGGTACCTTAAATGAATCCCTTAGTAAATGTTTAGAAAAAATAAAGGCTTTGGAAGAGATTGTCATAGTTGAGAATTCTTCGTCAAGGGAATAACTCGAGAGAGTCTCTAATAAATTGTGCGAGATGAAGAATGAGTTAATCCTTTTCCAAAAAGTGGTTGCTAAAAGAGAAGTATTTCTTTGCTTGTAGTAGTCATTAGTCCTCAAAAGGTGTGTTTATATGGTTTAGGTCATGTAGAGGGTTAATAGTTTTCTATGAAACTTAGACCAAAACATTAAGCATTTGGTATTGTGGAGGATACTAAGAAGATAGATGGCACCAAAATCTACCTTAAGGATACCTCAATGATATGGTGAAGAAGGAAGTATGGTGGTATACTATCAATACTTAGGATAAGGTCACAAAGGAACTGAAGTGACAATTCTATTTGAAGAATGCTTAAGAAGAGGCGAGAGCTAAGTAACAAAATCTTTAGTAAAAGAGGAGTATACAAGATTATATAAGGGAATTCTATTAAGTACTCTTAGAACTCTTAGACTGTCCGAAAAAAGAACCATTCTTTGACTTCAAGGATTGATTACAAAATGGGTTGAAGATGAAGATTAAACTGTATGGTGCTTAAGATCTTGCCATCATTATTTATATTGTTGAATCGCTTATAAAATTCATGAAGTAAAAAATTTCTAAATTGAACAAGGATAAGGACAACAAAGAAAAGAGTAGGGGAGACAACCGTTAAGGTGAAGAGAGCTCCCACAAATATAGTAAGTATGAGAAAGGTAATAATATGAAAGAAGATAAAAGAGTAAACAAGTTAACTCTTAAATGTTTATTTTGTAGCGGATCATAAAAACCAAAAGAGTGTCCAGGTAAGGCCAAGCTTTCTACCTTAGTTAAAGAAAGGGAGGAATGGCAATGGAGGAAATAATGATTGGATCTTTACAAATCTTTAATTCCATTAAGCTAAAGTTGAGATACACTAGTATATATAAATGGGTTAATTATTTAAAGAATCAAAGGTCGGTAGCCAAGTAGTGAAAACATTAGTTCATACTAGGGCTTCCAATAACTTCATTCAATTAAAAGAAACTAAGCTATTAGGTATTAATTATACCAAAGAGCAAGGATTCTTAAGACAATTAATTCATAGTTGATATCTATCTTTAGGGTTGCTAGTTGAGTTAAAAGATGTTTAGGTGAGTGGTGTGGTCTTATAGACTTTTCAGTAGTGTCTATGAAAGATTATTCTATAGTTGTTGGCATGGAGTTCATCAATGTAACCCCGATGGCACCCAAAAGAGGGGTTAATTGGGTATTTAAAAACTTTTTGCTAATTCAAACTAGTAACCTAAATCAATTAGAAATTAGATGCAATCACTAAACCAAGATTCAACTTAAGATGGAATGAGAATGCAAATATCAAAATGAATGCAATAGGTTGAGATAAGAGAAAGATACAAGAAAATTAAAGAAGTTCACTTACCCCAAAGATAGGCTACGCCTCATTTCCAACTAATTGTTGAATGATTCTATACTAATCAATCAAAACAAGTACAATCTTCTTACAAGGTAAAGAGTAACTCTTACAATCTTACTTTCTAAGGGTGAAGAGTAACCCACAACAATAATCTTACTTTCTAAAGGTGAAGAGTAACCTATTCCAACTCTTTTCAAGGTAAAGAGAAGCATATACAATTTACAAATATCCAAAAAACTAAATTCCCCCAAATTCTAGTAACTAAATACACCTTGAAAGGTGCTTCACTCAATGCACAATTAAACTAAGGGCTTTAGCTTTCAATAAATGATATGAATGAATGATAACAATCTTGAAAGC
>JAOXYD010000002.1:19484021-19502425 GCA_028565735.1 Pinacopodium congolense | reverse complement strand
TTAGAAACCTAACTAGGGGGCCCTTTTGTTGACTTTCAGTTTGACTTTTTACAAAAACTTTCATATTTTGATTCCAATCTTCATATTTAAGCTCCTTCATGCGAAGTAAATATAATAACACATAAATGAAACATTTAAGCACTAAAATAAGGTTAAATTAACATTAAATAACATTAAAAAAATACTATAAATTTAACCCCCAACAATGCATTATGGGCCTATGGCACTGCCTAAAAGACACTCGTTGGTATGTTTCTGTTTCCTAATTTATAAAAAGCCATGTCATTTATCTGTTGAATTAGAATATAAGGCATTTTGGGCTATTCAATTCTTAAATTTTGATTTCAAGCAAGCCGGTGAACAATGGCTCTTACAATTGAATGAGTTAAATGAATTTTGATTAGATGCCTATGAAAATTCTAAGCTTTATAAGGAAAAAGTTAAAAGATGGCAGACAAAAACATCATTCACTAAGAAATTAAAGTTAGTGACAAGGTAATAGTGTACAATTCGAGGTTGTAACTCTTGCTTGGAAAATTAAAATCCATATGGTATGGTCCCTATTATGTTATTCAAGCCTATCCTTTCAGTGCTTTTGAAGTTACTAATGGCCAAACCACCTTTAAAGTTAATAGTCAAAGAGTCAAGTTTTATTCAACTAGACTAGGGAAGGAATTTGTTAATACTTTCACTCTTCATGATCCTCATTGATCTAGGTTTCTCTTTGTTTTCATTATTTTTTTTGTTATGTGTGTTTTGTCTTGTGTATTAGGATAGTAGTTAGTGTGTTTCTTTAGTTCATTGTATCTTTTAGTTGCCCTCTTATACTCCTTGATTTTCTTTGATTTTATTTATTTTGGACCTTGATTTTAGTTTATACCCGATGTTTTCCCTTATTTTATCACTTCATAGGCATGATTTCAAGTTATAGTTACATTTCAATGGAGCAAGATTCAAATTATTTTATCATTCTGGGTGCGCTCTTTCCCTTTTCTCCCATATTTATGCTTTATTATTTATTTTATGAACGTTGGGGACCGATGTTCAATTTAAATATGGGGGAGGGATATAATTATTTAGGCTGTATCACACTTAGTCTTATCTTCTCCTAAATCATGTCAATTTTTTTTTGTCTTTTTTTAAATAATCTATAATTTGTGAAAAAATTTTCGATTTTGATGCATATTATTAGACATTTTTCCTTTTGATTTCACTTATTATGCCCATTTTAAAAGCTATATGGTTGGTTAGGAATATTAAAGATCAAATGGTTTTAAATTGCTTCACATTTTGGATAATGGTATTTTATGATCATTATGAACTTTTATGTTCAAAATGCATAGTTTTAAAGCAAAATGTGCTTTTTATATTTAAAAAATGAAAAAAATAATAATATGAAAAAGAAAAGGCAGAACTAAAAGAAAAAGAAAATAAGGTGAAATGTAAATAAGTGAGCTAGTTTTATTCACTCTGTTGGCTTTAAACCGATTGGTTGAAGTGGTGCTAATAGTTAGATGATGTGATGTGATTTAGTTGAGCAACCGGGGGTATTCATGTAACACGTTCACATTCGTATAAAAAAACTAAGTTACATCTCAACCAAGCTTCAAAATGCTCACATTTTTTGCTTATGTTTTGTTTTTAATAAATAAAGGATGTTTGATTGTTTTGGAAGATGATGCATCTTTCTTTAGCACTGTTCATTTTACTTATGGAAT
The DNA here is from genome assembly GCA_028565735.1 of Pinacopodium congolense. Lineage (NCBI taxonomy): Eukaryota > Viridiplantae > Streptophyta > Magnoliopsida > Malpighiales > Erythroxylaceae > Pinacopodium > Pinacopodium congolense. The sequence goes on along the minus strand of JAOXYD010000002.1, from coordinate 19,500,707 downwards.
TGTAAGTTGTGATCTAGATTGAATTTGACCAAATAAGAAGTAACTTAAAGTTATTTGTGACTTAATATATACTTAATTGGCTATATAACATGTTTTAGGTTCATTATACTTGAAAACCTAAGGAAATATGTTCAATGATAGTGTTTGATAGGTTAAGTAGGTTTTCATATACTTATAAGTTCTTTTGAACTTGGTGATGGATTGATTTGCTTGAGGACAAGAAAAATGCTAAGTATAGGGGAGTGGTTAGCTTATGATTTTAATGTATTTTCATATCCATTTGATTACAAATTAAGGTACATTGCTCCCAATTTAATGTTAAATTGTTTAATTATCATTTTAATTGATGTACATTGCAATTAGAAGATTAAAAGTGAAGAAATCAGAGACAATCCTGTAGAAATTTGAGTTTAAAGAGTAAAATGATGGTTTATCTAAACTGTCATTTATCCTTGAACACCCGCCATTTTACTTAAATCTGGGAGTTAAATGTGGGAAGTTAAATGGTGCCATTTTACTCTCTATCAAACATTGTTTTAGTACCTATCGAGCTTTTTCGAGCTGGAGCCTTGCATCTAATCGGTTGAAACTTGATTCTCACTTGCAACTGACATTTATATTGAGTGTCTGAAACCAACAAAAAAATCAACAAGAAACACAGAGAGAAACACTTTTTAGAGAAAATTATCATATTCTCACTTGTGTTCTTCATATTTTTTATTTTATTTGCACATTTAGCTTGTTTTTTGAAGATTGTTCAAACTCAATAGCATGTCTCAGACCTGTAGACTTGCTTATAGCTACTTTTGGTGTGTTCTAAACTTATTTTCTTTATTGAAATCCACTCTTGTGTTTATATATTCAAGAACATGATGAATATGATGTATATGTTTTCTTTTTTGATTTAAATGAGTGGTTGAGTTAATTTTTGGTTGCGGAATGGTTGTTAGATGATCTGTATGCATGCTTGTGCATGATTAAGGGTTGTCTTTTACTTATTTGAATTGTTAAAGTTTGTCTTAAATGAATAATTTAACGATAAATAATTAAGTAGAAGACCATTCACTTAATCTATTGGAAAATTAGTAAGTAACTTGATTTTAATCAATATGACCAATGATTGATTAATCTTGACGGTGTTAATTTGAAAATGTAAAATTTTAAGTTAAGCTTCTTACACTTTAAGCCTACTTCTAAGATTTATAAGTGGACTAAACCAAGAATTTAGCAAGTTAGAGAAAAGACGTTGATTTGACTATAACCTTCCCTTGATTTAGTAAAGTTGTCTTAGGACAAGACTCTTAATCCTTAATTAACCCTTTTAGATCATTAAAAACTAATTCCTTAGCCATTTAATCCATTAAGTAATCTTAAAATTCAAAGCTAGTCTTCTTTGCAAATTTGGAATCCTTTAATTTAATTTGATAATTTTAGTTAAATTAATCAATCAATTTGATCTCTTTAGATAATTATGATCTAATTTTCCTAGTAATTGCATTGTTAATTCTTTGTGGGACAATAATTTTAGTTTAATTTACTCACTTTATTACTTGCGATTGGTATATTTACCGACTTGTTGGTTTAAATTTTGTTTTAAGAAGAAGTGCTTAACTTGTTGAATTTAGTAATTACTATGGTTAAATTGACCCTAATAGAAAATCAACAACAAAGTTGAGAGGAACTTCATTATGTACTCTTATGACTCTTATATAATTATTAAGAAATGAATTTAAGGTTTGTTACTTTTGATTGTTACTAAAAGATCATGATAGATACATTCCTATGAAACAATTCTAAGAAAGCAAATTAAATTAAATTCAAAAGAGAATTAAGAATAAAGGAAGGTCATTTATTTTAATTATTGACTCGCATTTAGGGTATTTAGAGATGACCATAATCTCTTTAGTAGAAAAATTGAATATATTCATGACATAATAAAAAAAGAAGATCAAAGAAATTGAAAAATATGAGATATGACGAAGTTTATATCATTTAATATCTACTAAATGACACATAGGTCCTATAATCAATTTATTAATCGAGATGTTATATATTCTTAATATATATATGACAATGTGCTTTCGTTGTATGCTAGTCATATTGATTATTGGACAAGTATGAGAATTGCAGAGTTTTAATTAGATTAAAACCTATCATGTTTAAGTAAAAGATGATGAATGATACACCATGAGGGTTTTGTAGTTATTTGTCACAGTTTAACTACCAAGAGTAGTTAATATTTTTAATTTAAATATATAAGGCTTTAAATTCAAAATGAAGATAAGTTTATCAAAAATTGAATGATTGAAAATTCCTACAATAGAAGAAGAAACAAATTTCTTTCTCTCATGCCCTTTAATCAATGAAATTACAAACAATAATTCAAGTGTGTGATTATTATTATTGATGCATATGCTATGATCCAAAAAATTTATGTGATTTTTTTAAATTTCTAACACGATATGTTCACAACAAATCTTGTATATATATTAGCTTTTGATAGAATGCATATCTTTCTAAGAGAATAGCATATTTTTTATTTCATTATATTCAAAGAGAAGGAGAAAAATATCAACTGTTAAATATAAGGAATTCATCATGTTAGTATGGTAAAGTGAAGTAATAACCTTTTAAGATTGAGATTGTTTTGAAGCTCCTAAATTGACCTGACAACTAAGCGGCACATCAATTTTCTAAAATAGAATTACGTGCTAAAATATTAGTAATAGAGCAAATAAAGCCATGTCGCAAATGGTTTTCTTGTAGGTAAAAAAAAAACTTTTTAAACTCTAAGGTTTTGGACAAAATATAGGTTAAACCCTAAGTTTAAAGGTGCTAAAAAACAACTTAAATGTTTCACAAACGTTCAAAATAGACCTTAAAGTTTTGAAAGATATTTAAAAACAACCTTCTCTCTTAACACCGTATCTCTTGATGACACATGTTAATCTCTCATTGGGTAAAATTTATAAAGGCCCTACAATTACATCCTTTACCTTGCTCTTTTTTCATTTACTTGTGTATTGAAAAAAATAACAAAAGCTGTAAGATTATGAGCTATCAAAAAGGTGAGACCCTCTCTAATGATAAAGGTGTTATCAACTTGGAAAATGTTAAATACAAAGGGTCGCAGTTGCACCGCAGTTGCATAAATCAACTTGTGTCCACATTATTCTCTACCATGAATATAACACATGTCCTATCCATAGAGCTCATCTCCACTTTCTTTTGACTTTCCAAATCCAAAATTTGTCTTATAAACTTTGAATAGAGGAAATCTAGCAACTGTGACAATTACTTGTGCTTGGATTTTCTTAAACTCTTCAAGCTTCTATTTAGCGATCACATAAACTCTTACTAGCTCCAACTCTTTTATCTCCTCACATAGCATCTCTGTAGTAGTAACCTTATATGCTCCAATAAGATCTTATGTTGTTAAGGAAATTCAAAGTGGAGTCACACAATTTCCAAAGTAGTTGGTAACCATTAGAGGGTCCAAAAGAGCTCTACAATTTGTGTAAGGGTAAAAGCTACACGGACAGTTGTTCCAGAATAGGGGCAAACAAAGTAGTCTCATAACTACAACATAGAGGAGCTCTAATAAGTGATATTTTCATTATCAACAATTGTTATGGTTGTTAATTTAACTATATCACTTGTATAGTAATTAGTAAATAATTATTAATTAGTCAACATGGGTAAACGCAGTTATAACAATTTCTTATATATATATATATATACAAATCGTGTTGATTTGATGTTGTTCAATATACTACAAATATGTTTTTGTAGCATAAATTTGTTTTTTTGTTTCAGTCTGCTACAAATCTAATATCCACATGTATATTGCCATCCACCCCTTTTGCTTTAATAATGCAAGAAGTTATATATGTTAATGTCAGCACAAATCTTGACAGATGGAGTGAATTTGTCAATTTGAAGCCACCTTTTACCTGACTCTCGTTATGTCTTGAACCACTATGGGGATATACTAAAATTAACTAACCACATAACGATACAAGTCCTTCCTCTTAATCACATCTTAGTTTCTTTTCCCTATTCACCAGCCATTCTATTGCTTTTTCGATTCATAGGTAAACGAAGAAGGAGCAAGGTAAAGGATGTAATTGTGGAGCCCTTATAATTTTTTGGCCAATAATAGATTAACACGTGTCCATCAAAAGTTGAAATTGATGGAAAAATAATGATGTTAAGAGTGAAGTTTGTTTTTAAATATCTTTCAAAACTTTTAAGATTTATTTTGAATGTTTGTAAAACGTTGAGGTTGTTTTTAAATATCTTTAAACTTTAAGATCTTACCTATATTTTATCTAAAATCTTAAGATTTAAAAGGAATTTTTTACCTTAAAAAAAGAAAACATAGATACTTCATCCTCGTAACAATTTTACTTTGTTTAGAAGTGCTATAAAGAACAACTACATTCCACATAGAATAAATGATCAATTTGAGCACCTATTTTAACAATGAAAAATAACGCAACTCTTTAGTAATATTGAATTAAGGAGTATAAGAGAACACACTTCAAAAGTAGAATAACGTAATCTCAACTTTTAATCAATATATTTCTTTAGGTTACTTATGAATTATAAAATTTAACATATTTCACGCTTCTATACAATTGTGGTAAAATTTTAGAAGATAAAAATGTAATTTGAGTGAAAAAAACTTTCATATGATTTTTATATCATTCCTAAATTGGGTTATGAATATATTTATTGTTTCTTTAACAATTAGTCAATCATAATTGAAAGAGTGTTCTTAATATATATTTAAATTGAATTATATATAAAGTAATTTAAATATCATTTGATACATAAATAGATAAAATCAATAACTAAAAATAAAAAATATATATGTGTAATATAATTTCCAAGAAGTTTTATCAATGTAAGCCTATACTGGAAGTCTACTATGGAAAAGGGTTTTCTTATCCTAAATACACTTCACAAACGATTAGGGTATAAATAAAGCCAAAAAAAAAAAAACGATGAGACAGCGCCCTTTTTTCCTAAATTCTTCTATTATTTTCTTGGCCAAAGATTTTCAATGTTCACAATAAAAAATAAGGTAAAAAAAAAAAAACAAAGACCATCAAGTACAGAAAAGACTGTAACTGTGGAACAAAGAATCTAAAATCTGCGACCACAAAGATCGTGCACATGGAAATCCAACAAACATCTTCCACGTAACACATAAAACCTTCATTCTACCCACACTTTTTACATATTAACCCAAAACCCCCCAACCTTGGGATCTTTATTCACCTGGACCCTTCTTTCTTCGAGGGTCATTTCAGAATTTTTATTTTTTAGTAATCAAGGCTCGAGATGAGCTCACGAGCACAACAAAGTCCAAAATTATAAAACAACTCCTAGCCTCTCCTTTATTTAATTATTGAGCTACTACTTTTGACCTTAGCGATCTGGATCTAGGGTTTCTCTAGGTGGAGACTTGATGCCATCTTCTCGTGCTTTTTCTTCACCAAATTAGGCTGAAACCCTTGTGGCCAAACCATTTACACTTAAAAAATTTCGCTATCGTCACATCCAATTCGGACGAGAAAGCCACCGTTCTGTGACTTTGGATTTTGGGATCAGATCTATCTATCTTATTCATAGCCTTAAAATCTGAGAAAAGAAAATCCCTAATTTTAGCTATTTTTGTTCTCTAATTTGCTTCCCTCAATTAGAACGAGATCATCTGGGCCTGGTTTTAATTTAATCGTACGGATCATATGGTAATCATGATTCACTCGGTGATGATGATGATGTTAATTCGGGGCTAAAATCGTGAGGTTTTGTTTTGTATTTGTGAAAGAGAAATTAGGGTTTTTTATATTTGGGGGAAAGATGTATAAATCGGTGTATAGAGCGGAAGAGTTACTTGGGGAAGTAGAAATATTTCCTCAGCAGCGTGAAGAAGAACTGCAACAGATTGAACAAGAAGAGAACATCCACAGCTACAAGAAGAAGAAAGGAGTGATTGATGAGATTTTGGCGAGTAAAGAAATCAGAATAAGCCATTTATCGCCAGCAAGTGAGAGGTGTCCACCTCTTGCAGTCCTTCATACCATAACTTCTAGCGGGATATGCTTCAAAATGGAGTCAAAGAACTTGCAGACTCAGAACACCCTGCTTCATCTTTTGCACTCCTCATGTATCCAGGAAAACAAGGTATAGATACCCTTGTTGAAGTACAGATAAAGACTTAATTTCTTAACTTGGAAACTGTAAAACTAATTTGGAATTCAGAAATTTCTCAATTTACCTTACCCAGTTAAAGAGTTTATTGTACAGGGGGACTCCGGACAAAGGATAAAGGACCCATTTTTAGACATTTCCTTTAACCCTAAATTTCTCAGAAATGTTTGAACGTTACTGATTTGACCCGGATGACTATGAACTCAGTGTTTAAATTGAATTTTAGCTAATCCATTTGTTGTCAAATACTGCCCTTAACTCACAAATTCTGGGAACTTATTTTAATTTTAAATGGTATTACTAATTTGGAGATGGATTTTCCTTTTAAGGATTATTTTAGGACTCTTTTTGCCAAATTCAACAGCCTTTATCAGATGGCTATAACTAAACAGAAAAAAGGTGGAACTCAGATAGTAATGCATGAGAGTTATGAAACTTTTCCATGGTTTCGATTGAATTCTCTTTGAGATGTTCAATTGCTTTCTTATCTAATCAAAGAAGTTTATACGTGTGATTAATATAGTTTGGTTTTCAGACTGCAGTGATTTCATCAGGAGGGGAGGAAATTCATTTGGTTGCGATGCATTCGAGGAATATCGAAAAACAAAATCCGTGTTTTTGGGCATTCATTGTCACAGCAGGCCTCTATAACAATTGTTTAGTAATGCTGAACCTTAGATGCCTTGGCATCGTTTTTGACCTCGATGAAACTCTCATAGTTGCCAATACGATGCGATCATTTGAAGATAGAATTGAGGCTTTGCAGCGGAAAATGAGTACTGAGTTGGACTCACAGCGCATCGCAGGTATGCTAGCAGAAATCAAGCGATATCAAGATGACAAGAACATATTAAAGCAGTATGTGGAAAATGATCAAGTTGTTGAAAATGGAAATGCAATCAAAACTCAGTCTGAGGTTGTTCCGGCCTTGTCTGACAGTCATCAGTCCATTGTTCGTCCACTCATACGAATGCAAGAGAAAAACATTATTTTGACTCGTATCAACCCACAGGTGTGTACATTATGAACCTAATGTTAATACCAACCCTGGCCACCGTTTGATATTCTGTTTTCATCTTTAAATCGCAATATTTTGGAGCAATAATTTGTTGAGTATCCAACTTTAACTAGTATGTTTTATCCTAAGAAGTGTGAATTTATACTCGACTAGCACTATATAAAGAGAAAATGGATATTATCTTTGTGGAAATTAGATAAATTGTGGTATTTGCCAATGTTCTGTGAGCTAGTGTGCTTCAAATACTGAGTCCTAGAAGTATTGTCTCATATATTCTTGGATGATGTGGAGGAAAGAATACCATTTTGTTCAAATTATTGGTTCATCATTGAGTCATTTGTTTTCAAGCATAATACACTTCCCTTTAATTCTGTAGATCCGTGATACAAGTGTTCTTGTGAGGTTGAGACCTGCGTGGGAAGATCTGAGAAGTTACTTGACTGCTAGAGGGCGCAAGCGTTTTGAGGTTTATGTTTGCACGATGGCTGAAAGAGATTATGCTCTGGAAATGTGGAGGCTTCTTGATCCAGAATCAAATTTGATAAACTCAAAAGAACTATTGGATCGTATTGTTTGTGTAAAATCTGGTAAGTATGACTTCAATTTTGTTAAGGTAGGAATTTGATTGAACAATCATATATTGTCTTCTGTCGATCAGTTGATGTGCTCATTGTTTTGCTGTATATGATTTTCCTTCACAGAAGTGCTTATTTCCTTCGATTATGAGTTGTAGGTTTAAGGAAGTCGTTGTTCAATGTCTTCCAAGATGGAATATGCCATCCCAAAATGGCATTAGTTATTGATGATCGGTTGAAAGTGTGGGATGATAAAGATCAAACACGGGTTCATGTTGTTCCAGCATTTGCACCATACTATGCTCCTCAAGCTGAAGTATGAATCACAATAATCTGCTAGTTACTTGGGCATTGCAATAGTGCAATAGCACAATCATCACGGATGTTATATGCATTTTGAACTGCTTACCTATGTAGCAGCATGACTCATTCTAAGTTGTTATATTGTAGGCAAATAATGCAATCCCAGTATTGTGTGTTGCAAGAAATGTTGCCTGCAATGTCAGAGGCAGCTTCTTCAAGTAAGAAAGCATAAACCCAATATTTATTTAGAAAGATAGTTGGAGTTTAACTTTCTCAACCAATTTAATTTTTTGCGCAATTCATTTATGTTTATGGTAATTTATTTATTTATTTATTTTGGGCATTATATGGCAGGGAGTTTGATGAAGGCCTTCTACAACAGATATCAGAGATTTCATATGAAGATGATACCAATGGTATTCCTTCTCCTCCTGATGTGGGAAGCTATTTGGTTTCAGAGGTTAGTAGTTGCAACTCTGGGTCTGGACATGTGTAGCATCAGCCACTGTGTTGACATTGCCCTTAGTCCATGATACAAACGTTGAAAATAAAGTGGTGGTTAATATGATACTAGATTATGTTCTCTAATCTCCCACACCTATTCGTCATAGGAAGTTTACCATGAAAATTTTTGTTTCATTCAGGATGATGGTTCTGCATCAAATGGGAATAGAGATCCACTTTCCTTTGATGGCATGGCAGATGCAGAGGTTGAAAGACGACTAAAGGTGGGTCATTCTCATTTCTGAGGTCTGTGTACTTCAATTTTTTAGGGAAGCATCCTTTGGAAAATTCATATCTCTGTTGGCAGCGATGTTCCTTGTCTATATATTGTCTAAATTGGGAAACTAAGCATTGGCTTGCACAAGTTGAAGTTAAACTGGCTTAAGTTATGTCCGCTTGTTTCACTCAGGAAGCAATTTCAGCTTCTTCATCAATTCCTTCAACTGTCAGTAATCTGGATCCAAGGCTTGTTCCATCTCTTCAATATGCAATCGCATCTTCTTCAAGTTCGATTCCACTGCATGCATCACAACCATCAATGATACCATTGCCAAACATGCAGTTTCCTCAGGCAACTTCATTGGTTAAACAATTGGGTCCTATTAGTCCTCCCGAACCCAGCTTGCAAAATTCTCCTGCCAGGGAGGAGGGTGAGGTGCCAGAATCAGAGCTAGATCCTGACACCAGGAGAAGGCTTCTTATATTACAACATGGGCAAGATACAAGAGATCATACACCAAGTTAACCTTCATTTCCTGTAAAACCTTCAATGCAAGTTTCAGTCCCACGTGTGCAATCACGTGGTGGCTGGATTGGAGCTGAGGAAGAGATGAGCCCGAGACAACTAAATCGAGCGGTGTCTAGAGATTTTCATTCAGATGCAGAATCAATGCAAATTGAAAAGCATCGACCCTATCAGCAGTCCTTCTTCTCTAAGGTCGAAAGTTCCATTCCATCTGATAGAGTGCTTCATGAGAACCAAAGATTTCCAAAAGAGGTAATCCTTTTCAGTGATGGTCCTCTAGGTAGACTTGAGGATGTTTTTATGACAATACTAAGTTTGCCCTGACTTTAAGAAGCATATCCAACTCTCAGCTCTCATAATTATCTGTTTGCAGGCTACTTATAGAGATGACCGTTTGAGGTTAAACCATACCATATCAAATTATCGTTCTTTCTCAGGTAAGCATGGTAGCAATTGCATATGTTTTGAAGCCTTCAGGAATTTGCTAATTAATATTCTTGATCTTTATGAGGATGAGATGAAGCTCTAAATTCGACTATACTCTCTAGAGATAGTTTACATTTCAAAAGGTTCAACCAAAAAAAAAAAAAAACAGCACAAATATTGCAGAAGTTCTGATAACATTTTACTGAAGGCTAATTAAAAATGGTGTTATTTTTCATTTTCAAAGGAGACGAAATTTCCTCAACGCGATCGTCTTCCAGCAACAGGGATCTTGACCTTCATACTGAACGAGCTGTTTCTAATGCAGAAACTCCAGTTGGAGTGTTACAGGAAATTGCTATGAAGTGTGGAGCCAAGGTATTTTATTGTAGATTCCATTTCAAGGGAGAAGATTGAAGCAAAATAATGCTTCCAACCCATTTTCTTGTATTTATTTCTCTATTGCAGTTTTTCTTTCTTTTGAGACTAATATAATTGGAAATTTCAGGTGGAATTCAGGTCTTCTTTGGTTGCTAGCAGAGATCTTCAGTTCTCGATTGAGGTCTAGTCAGAGCTCTTTTTTCTTGTGAATTTTTGGGTTTGAATCTAGGTTATTAAGGCAATCTTCAATTGTCCAATGATAAATAGCTGTAGAGCAAGTAAGGTAGCATTTTCTGGCGAATTAGATCCATGTGATCGTAAAGTTTGATGGAACTCATTTGCATGTTCATTTACATCAGAGAATAATATTTTCTTCATTGTTAGTCAATTGCCAAATACTCGGCCTGTTTAGTAGGAGATTGGTACTTTTATATGAATGAAAGTTTTGAAAGATTTGCCATATCCAGGCAATTAATTTCAAGCTGCACATCAATTATGATCTATTGGTTAGGAGCAACTAGAGTCCCTTATCATTTGCTTGAGCACAAACAGTAACAATAATGCTAACACTGGAAACTTATAGCCTCTGCAGCCTGATATTGTCTTTTCCTTGAGCTGGAAACTTTTTTGATTTGTTAATATCTCCACTGTTGTGACAGGCTTGGTTTGCAGGAGAGAAAATTGGGGAAGGAATCGGCAGAACAAGGAGGGAAGCCCAACAACAGGCAGCTGAGGGTTCTATCAAGACATTAGCTGGTAAAACTTTTTATTATGCTAATTGATACCCTTGCATAAGATTGTGATGCAAGTTGGTTGTGAGGCCCACATTTTTTTCTTTCCAAGTTGAAGACAAATAATCAATTTAGCTGTATAGGATTCACATTTACCTCTATAGGACTTTAGTTAGGTTTTTCACATGAAGCTGAGCTGGTTGATGTTTAGCATATAAGGCATGTCCCTTAACTGAGATAGGGTCCAAACCAGAACATTTTGTTCAGAAAATTCGAAGTTATTTATAGCAATAGCTGAAATTTGCTATGCATATAGTAATTTCTTTCTCATTTTAGCTTGCTCTTATGTTGAAGCCTTGTTGTGATAAGATGGTTGGATATGAGGCTGTCTTCTGATGAGATATTCTGACCTTCTCTAGAAAAAATACTGCTTATTGTAGCATATCAGCTGTATGAGATTGATGATTTGGATATATTCTTTGCAGACATATACATGTCACGTGGTAAACTTGATTCTGGACCTTCACACGGGGACATGAATAAATATCATAGTGCAAATGACAACTTTCTACCGGGCAAGCTGAATTCTTTTGGAAATCAGACTTCAAAAGATGAGCCTATCTCATTTTCTGCAGCACCCGAGCAATCCAGGCTTCTAGATCCTAGGCTGGAAGGCTCTAAAAATTCACTGGGATCGGTCACGGCACTCAAAGAATTTGTAAGTTAATAGAAAGCTGCTTACCTGTTTCCCTTGCATATGTTCTTTCAGAAATTACTAAGTTTCACAAGAGTTGGCATGCCATGGATTGACACTAAATGATTTTTAGTGTATGATGGAGGGTCTTGGTGTAAATTTTCTGGCTCAGTCTCCAATTTTAGCTAATTCTGTACAGAAGGATGAAGTTCATGCTCAGGTTTGTGTTGATTACATTTTTCTCTTTAATAGTTTGAACATGTTTCTATAATTTGAACCTTCTCTTGAAATAATTTATTGATATTGAGTGTTTTGATTTAGTAAGATACAAAGTTATGATCCCTCCTTTATTTTCCCTCTCTTCATTTTTTTTCTCTTATAATGGGGAAACTTGTGTTAAATGACAGAAGAGCTGTTAAAAAAGAAGTGATCCTATTCTAATATTAAAAATCGAATGACCCTCATATTTGAAATTTGGAGACTAGCAATCTGGAAAATAATAAGCACATCAGTAAACTAGGTGATAGAAAACCCTGTGAGAGTGGGGAAAAAGAGAGAATGTGATGGAGTTCTAAGCTGATTATTAGTTTAAAAAATTTTGGTTGACTAATGCAGTTTCACGTCTCTAGGTTGAAATAGATGGACAGGTTCTAGGCAGAGGAATTGGGTCAACCTGGGATGAGGCCAAGGTGCAGGTAAGTTACCATATCCTGAATCATCTATCCCAGGGCTAATAATATTGTGCTACCGGCTTGAAGTCTAAGCAACTTGTGACACCTTTTTCAGGCTGCTGAAAGAGCCCTTTCCAGTTTAAGAACTATGTTTGGTCAATTTACACCTAAAAGTCATGGTTCTCCCAGGTTAGGCATTTTAATTCTACTCCTGAAAGATTTTGTTGATTTGTTGGATCAGGTTAATTCTAAGCTAGTAGCTAGAGCCACAAAATTATATATGTGTTATCTTTGATTCTTATTTTTCTATTTGTTTTTCTTGAGATGCATATATTATTATTCTTGGGATGGGCTGATAATTCAAGTGTAATTGCATTTGGATTCTAGTAAACTTTATGAAGTTTGAGAGTTAGCATTTGGTCATATCTGATTGTTGTCATTGTAGTGGTCCTGGGAAGTGATGGGTGTTAATGTAGACTATCATTATTACAATCATCAATTGTATAATTTATTGTTGTTATTATTCTTATTCGCTAGATCCCATTTCTTCTGTTTGAATTTGGGTGTGTTGTCTGTAAATATTTGCTTACCAGTGTTTAGAGTTTTTTTGTTTAGCATATTTTTGCATTGCCTTATTTTGCATCTCTGATAATGTGGATAAGGTCGATGCATGAGTTGCCAAGTAAACGCCTAAAACCAGAGTTTCCACGAGTTCTACAGCGAATGCCTTCATCTGCAAGATATCCAAAGAATGCTCCTCCCGTCCCTTGAAGAGTACAGAAATGCACTATTACTTCCACTTTAGTATGAAATTGTACTGGGTCTTGTACATTTTGAGCAGAAGCGGACATTTTGCATTCAAGGCTTCCCATGATACATGTATCCAGGCTTTGCGGAAGCCATGTGACCACAGTGCAGATATTATGCGATGTGGCTGTTATTCTTGGGTGTTTGTTTTCAGTTTCAGCTCTTGGACTCTATTGAAGATGGTACCATGGTTGCAGTCATTATATCACTCTCTTCTCAACATGTGCGGCTGGCATGGGCAGAGATCTGCATACATCTAGATGTTGATGCATGCACACTATTGCATTATGGAGCCACCCGGCTTGGTCTAAAGATGGTGATGAATCTGCAACAGATGATAGATTTTTGGGATTTGGATGAAGCTTCTGATTATGCTTAGTATCAGCACGCGCTAACCATCATGACATGTGTAAACAAATTAACCCCATATCTTATTGTCAATAGCATCCTTTTCCGTCTGAGGTAGACCGGTCCTTTCACTGAGCTAATGTAATATACACAGGGGGTTCACTTACACAGTTGAATAATTCTGCAAGTTGTTATTTGTTACTTACTGCAATACAGTCACACTATAGACTGGTCTTTCACGAAGCCAGAGCTGAAGCATTATGGCACGACTTGAGCAATTTCCTATATCTGCCTCAAAGTTCCGGTTTAGTCGCCGTCGTCGTCGTCGCGGTGTCACTCATCATCACAAGGGTTGTGTATGTTAAATGGCCAGTCTGGCATTTGGAGTTAATAAAACGGCAGTAGTCGCGTAATCCTTCCGGCTTACATGGAGAATAGAATTACAGTTCAGTATGAGACATCATAGTTTGTTTAGTTGTAGAGTATATTCATTGAATGCAATACTATGTCGCACGATTCCCAAAATAAAAAGAAAAACTAAATGACAAACGGGGAAAATATAGAGAGCGTTTAAATTCCATAAATACTGCCTAGGTAACTACTCAAGGGAATGCATGCAGTCCAAAAGTCTAGCAATCCCTAAAACATCGTCGAATTTACCGCTGTCAAAAGCAACATTTTGATCGATTGGGAAAGGTAAAAGAAGGTTATGTTTAATTTTATTTTGATTTTTAGTTTTTATTTTTAGTTTTTTTAAATATAAAAATTAAAAAAAAATATTTAATATAAAAATACAATAATCATAACAAAAAATTAAAATTCATAACTTAATTAAACATATCTTAAGTTTTTTGAGTCATCGGAAAGTGTATATAAATCCCAAACATACGCTATAATTTCTCTCTTTCTACTTTGGCCTTTTCTTTTACACGAAAACTACCTATTCCGGGATTCATAGCCCGGTTTGTTTCCATCATCACATTGCATCATTTTAACGGTTAAATAATTAAACAGGATTTAACATTTATCTTTAGTCAAAAAGGATTGTTTGGTAAAATTACTCTTAAACGTGGAAGGTCCTGAAAGTTCATCGATTTTTTTTGTGTTACCATTTTAGTCTAAATCCCTCCCCAACGTGTTGACTTGAACGTTGATCCAGAGATGCGATCAAAGAATTGAGCCACTAGATCGAGTAATTGAAAACACAAAGGCTGGTCAAAGAAGGAACCTGCATGAAGAGGTTAGGGTTGGACTTCTGGAATCAAGTTTTTGCATGAGTTTCGTCCACCGGAGGTAAATGTTTCTCTCTATATTCGACATACCCCTTTCAAATATTTGTTAGCTTAATGAAAGGTTTTATCTTTTGTTTTGACAGAGGTATTGTAGTAGAAGCATTTGTAGTTAAAAAGGTATAAACTAGGGTTTATTCTCTGTCGATTTTGGCGAGCCTTGGAGGCAAGAAGGCACTGCTCCTCTGTCGTTTAGGAGATTCCATCACCGAAGAAGACCATTGGCCGAGAAAAGGATCACGTATTCGCGGGAAGAGAATAGGGTCTGGGCTTCTGGGATAAGGTTTCCGCATGCATTTCTTCCACTAGATGTAAATGTTTCTCTATGTTTTCGACATACCCCTTTCAGAAATTTGTTAGCTTAATGAAAGTTATTAATCGTTATTAGTTGAACTTATTTTAATTGATTAAACAGTGTGTAGAATGAAGAATGATTTGTTTTTGTCTAACACCAGTGAAGAACCTAGTTTACTGAAGTTTGGCTGGTATGATGAAAAATATGAGAAATAGGAAGGACAATACTAGATTTTCTTAATGCTATTTATATACCAAATGTGCCAAAGTAGTTTTATTTTGTATAATTATAAAAATTGGCATTGCTTTTCAATTTCTCTTATTATCTTATTCCTGAAACTATTTTCCTTGCCTTATAGGCAAAATTTTGGAAGCAATATATTGAGGCACATATGACTATAAACAACGATGATGCTATTAAACAGATATTTAACCGATGTTTATTGAATTGCCTTCAGATTCCTCCTTGGTATGTGGTTTATTTACTCAATTAGACTAGCTTCCTCTTTGGGTCGATGTTTTCCCTTTGCATTTTATGTTACTGTTTAAAGAAAATATTAACTTTATGTAACTTGATTCATGGAGCCTGTATTATTTACATATTAACTTCATGTATGTAATTACTTTTTTTGTCCTAAGAAGCATTTTCAACCATCTACCTTAAAAAAGGTTCTGTCTACAAGAGTAATTTATTCAGTTCAGGAGTTACTAGAATAAGTTATAACTGTAAGGCACACAAGCTAGGAACCAGCAGCATCAAGCATGCTTAACAGATTAAACTGAATGGAATGTGATTCATGCCATTAAGGGGCAGGGGATTGAAATAGTTTGGACATTGGTTTCTAGAAACAAATGGTCAACTACTTGGAGATATTTATATTGAATGATTTAAGAGTTTAAAATAAGCACATTGGATTGGGTAGTCAGTGGTGACTCTTATTATTAGTTTAAGATGAGTGATCTTGGAGAGTCTTCATGGTTCTCAGTGAGTTGGATCAGGGAATTATTAAGGGATGCAGTAATTTGTTTCCCTTCCCCAAGATAGTTTTAATGTCAGTATCTTTAACTTCAGTCCCTAGGTTTGGATTGCCGCTGCGATGCAAATTATCATTGTTTCTTTCATCCATCTTCCAAAATTTCTCATTTGTCCCTTTCTAGGAAGCAATATTGTGACTTCATTTATCTGTCTTTCTCTATCAAATTTTAGTTTCTAGTGTTGCTAGAAATTGAAAAGCTCTAATTTTGCCACTAATTTGGCCTTGTAGGCAATGCTACATTCGGTTTATAAGGAAAGCCTATGAAAAGAAAGGAGTTAGGGCCAAGAAGAAACAAGGAAGGCTTTTGATTTTATGCTTGGTTATGGAGGTGCGTCTTAAGTTCTTGGTAGTTATCAAATTATAAACTCATTTTACAGCTACACTGTTTTTTAAGGTGCTATATTTTGGCTGATGATTAAAAACTATTTATGTTTTGGTTTGAACCATGTAATCATTAATGGAGAAGTATTAATGGAGAGAAATAAGAAATTGATGACCAAATATTTTACGTATTAGTTACAAAAATAGGTTGTATAGTCAATCTGGTTCAACATTTGTATCTAATCTCAATGACTGGTCATTTGTCATAAATAGATTAAAATCAAGTTACTTATTGATTTTCCAATGAATTAAGAGATTGTTCC
>JAOXYD010000002.1:19469602-19482160 GCA_028565735.1 Pinacopodium congolense | reverse complement strand
TTACATTGGATATAATTAATATATATATTAAAGGTATATAAAACTATTTTAGTATAAAATTTTAATTTAATTTAATTTAATTTTTAATATTAAATTAGTTTTTATAACAAATTTTGACTAAAATTTTTTTATTTTTAGTTTTTTATTACAGAATTTAACCAATATCCTTCTTTTAAAATAAGTCATACCATTTCTTTTTTATTATGAAATTTTATACATATATGTAATTTTAAACCAAATCTTATTATGCACATGCATTAAATTAAATAAAGACTAATTAAATAAAGCTTAATAAGTAGTAGCGAGACAGTGAAGGGCTAACTTGAACATTAAATTCTCGTTATCTAAATCTGGGGTGGGCTGCCGACCATATTAACCAAAGGCGACCGACCAGTCAGAACTGTGCTTTCCATGTTTAAAACTTGTACTTACTGACCCTACTTTTCAGTGACTGAGAATAGACAGCCCAAATCATTAGCTGTCTTCGTTCCCATTTTGGAGATAAGGCTTCCCTCCACTAATTCAATTTCAATTTCAATTTCATCCATTACATTTACATTTAGATTTAAATTTTAACATTTTAAAAAATTCAAGTTAAAATTCGATTAGTATTTACGGTAATTATAGTTTTTAATTATAATTTTTGTGTATTTGTATTAATTTTTATGTGTTGTCCTAAGTTTTTATATTGTTGCTCTCGATTTTTATGTTATATTAATGTGTTTTTTTCGTACTTTTTTTTAAATGTTTGTGTTTCAAAAATAATAAATAAAAATAAAAAACAGAAGTCACACCAAACAACTCTTAAATTATATGATTCTATTGTATAGATTTTCAAAATGATAAGGTATAATTTGATTATTAACATCCAATTTAAAATAAATGTTAAAATAATCTAAAAATAAATATAAATATTAAGATTTAAATTATCCTTTTCACCTTAATGATTACTTAATAGAACTGGCTAAATAACTGAGAATTAGTAGTTTTTAATGATAATTGTTAAATAAAAAATTTATTTAAAATAAATTCTGTTAATGTAAATTTATATTTTATCAAATAAAATATTACCTATTGATAATCACCGGAAACTTTTTCGTCATTGAATATAGAAAATTGCATTAATATACAAAATCAAGTTTCATATTCAATTAATTGCATTGTTAGCCAAAATGAAGCTTACTTCTCCTTCAATTAAGATAATTAAAGGGTTAAAACTTATCTAAAATTGTTAAGGACTTAGGTATGACTCTTCTTCAATTAAGTGCCTGTTTGGATGGGCTTATTTCAGTAGAGCTTTTGTTAGTAGAGCTTTTTTCTATAAAACTTTTCTGAGAAGAGCTTTTTCAAAAAGATAGTTGACTGTTTGGCTGTCATTTAAAAAAGAGCTTTTTTAAAAGAGCTTCATAGAATAGATTGTTTGGTAACATCAAAATAAAAAGCACTTTTGATTTTAACTATATTTTATCTTGTAGTAAAAATTATTTGTATATAAAAATTATTTAAAGTATATTAAGAAATAATAAATTATATAAAATATAAATAAAAATATATTTAACTAAATTTTTTATATAAATTATAATATAAGTAAAGAATATAAAATTAAATTATAAGGGTAAAAGGATCCGAAAAATAGACTCATTAATTAATCTGAAATATTTATTTAAAAAAATCATTTCAAAGACTTTTAGGAAAAATTTAAAAAAGTTATATCTATTAAAGTATTTTTTAATTTTACAATTAAATACTCATTAAAAAAAAGATTTTTGTAATGAAAAAAAAAGTTTGTTGACTTTTCAAAAGTTCATCCAAACCGACAGACTTGTTTTATATTGATATTTTCTTTAGTTTTAATTTCTTATTTTTTAAATACAGAATACATAAATTAAAAAAATATATTAATAAAATATAATTTTTTTTAAAATAAGATAAAAATTAATACAAAAACATAAAAATTTTAATTAATAACAATATTAAACATCTTTTATATTATTTTTATTATTATTTTTAAATAACATAAAATTTTTTAAAACTTTTTCAATTGTGTAATAAAATTCTAAAATTTTTCAAAAATGTTTTATGCTATACGTAGCAACTGCCGTACCCTCGATTAGCTTCGTAGTTATGAAGATTGAATTATTTTACATGTAAAGGTAAGTTCTCTTCGAATAAATACAAGTTGGGCCATCTGTATATAATGCATGTAATTTAACTTTGTATCAATTCACAGGTGACGAAAATTTCTCATCAATCTTTAGCTTTGCTATCATCTTCAAGTTTACTATAAACATGCCACTCAAACTGGCGATAACTGACCTTTTCTGAAGAATAAGATAAAAGCAAAATTAAATGCTGTGAAATGACAACAAATTTCACGGTCTAAGTAATGAAATACAGCAGGTAACCATTTCCTCCCACTTGTCCCTTGAAGTTTTGTCTCCCTACCTTTGAGGCTTCATATATACATGCTTTGTTCTTCACCTAGGGTTCACTTCAGTGATTGTCACAGGAACAGAGCTCATCTGGTAGCTACTTGAGTCTGCAGATGACTTCTTTGTTAAAGAAGGAGCTCCACTAATCCCAACTGAGTCTGAGAAAAGTCCTGGGGCTGTCAGCAGCTTTTCGTTAAGCTTGATATCCTTTGAAAGCATGTCAACAACCTGGCTCATTAGTGGCCTTCGGTTTGCTGTTGCTTGAGTACAGAAAAAAGCTACCTTTATGTGCCTAATAACTTCAGCCTCAGGATATGCTCCCATCTCAGGATCTACCATCTCTAAGAGTTTCCCCTCTTCATGTAATTGCCATGCCTATCAAAACAGATCAAGGTCAGTAAAGCAGAAACATGCACTGTGAGGTAATTACTGCTCCTTTGGCCGAAAATCTGAAGTCAATGCAACCAACACAGTGATAAGAACCAGAAGCTACAATGAAGCTATTCAGAGACACACCTGCTCTATGAGGAGCTTCTGTGTCCCTCCCCAGTTCATCTTTGCATTACTTGTGCCACTAATTATTTCAAGAACAAGAATTCCAAAACTGTACACATCTGCCTTCATGGTCAATTGCCCACCTAATGCGTACTCTGGTGCCAAGTAACCACTGCATGGAAAAAGCCAAACAAGTTGGCAAGTTGGGTTCCATCGACAACGTATGATAGTTTAACCAACACAATTTCAACACATAAAGTTTATGCTTCAGAGCATGCTTATGAATATTTTGGCAGCTCAAAAGCCTCATGATTAATTCTTGAGAAGGAACATTACTTTCATGTTTAGATTCAGAAAACAAATAGCCATCTGCAAAGGATAAAGCACTGACTGAGAAACTATAATGAATGAAGGGAAAGATAAGAAGTCAACAAGTAATGACCATAATTGTTAACATCTGCAGAGGGAAACAGAGATGAAGTACATAAGAAATCATTAAGGTAACAAACTATCCTTCCACTTTACTTTTCGCCTGGTAACTACAAAAATGGAAGATAAGAGAGCAACAAAGGTGCTTCAGACCATAGAGCTTGTAATGAGTATGGGTCAACAGGAAGAATATAAAGGTTTATTGCAATTAGATAAATTCATATCAACTATTGACCATGAATATTGGTTGCTAACAAATCCAAAAAAAAAAAGATATACTTGGTGTTTGAAATCTTGATGTAATAAGACAGGAATACCATTCACGCCCATTATCTTCCCTTTATTTAACATATTTCCTGTTAGTCACTATAGTCTTGCATGTCACAAAAATCAATTTCTTCTCAAGAAATCTCACGTTAGAAATAATAACTGTTCATGCTTTACATCATTCATGCAGATACTAAGTATTCCTCTGTGGACAAAGACATCAAATAATCTTCTTCAAAGCCTACTGGCTGTATGATGTTTAGCTTGTAATATAACTATATTCTTCTTCTGCCATATGTTGCCTTATTTCCTTCTAGGCATTTTCTTATCAGGTGCCATGCAAATTACGTTCCTCAGCAGATATTAGGGTAGCATTTAAAGACTAAACACAAATTTGATAACGAGGAGGGCAACCCCGCCAATTGAGATGGCAGCCCTATGGTTGTCTAGAGCTGACTACTTAAAGCAACAGAAGGCCAACAAGAGTGAAAGCAGTAGTTGATTCAATTCTTTAGAGCACATACGTTGTTCCTGCTATTCTTGTGCTGATGTGAGTAATATCATCTGGGAAGAGTTTAGCCAACCCAAAATCTCCAATTTTTGGGTTGAAGTCCTTATCAAGGAGTATGTTACTGGCTTTGATGTCTCTATGAACGATATGTGGCACAAGTTCTTCATGAAGGAAAGTAAGGCCCCTAGCAATACCCAAACAAATTGCAGATCTTTTTTCCCATTCCAATCTAATCTTCTTTGGACCTGTTAAGGAAAATGAGAAAATGATTAAATAGTAGATATATCAGTCATCATGTCCAGAAATATTAGAAACCTTGGTATTCAAAAGACTTTTAAGCTTACCCAACAACGCACGGTCAAGACTGCTATTTTCTACATACTCATACACTAGTATTCGGTTGGATCCTTCAACACAGCATCCTATCAACTCAACAAGGTTATGATGCCTAACTTTTGATATGGTATTGATCTCATTCAAAAATTCGGGCAACCCTTGTTTTGACAGAGCAGAAAGTGTCTTCACAGCAATTTGTAGTCCATTTTTAAGGGTTCCCTAGCATAATTGTAATATAGTTAAAGATGTGCAGATTAACTTGGGATGGACAAGGACAACAATTATATCTTCAAACAATGCTAATCAAATACGAGTAATCTCTAAATATGTGATAGCATGCAAAGGCAAAACTATGCCAACTAAGCCAAACATCATATCAAGAAAAATGCTCAAGTCTCAAAGGGAGTTGCTATGCTCTTGTACAAAATCTATGTATGTGTACTAATGTGTAAAGCATCTATTAGTCGAAATCTCTGTGGCTTAAACATAGTACACTTGAAGAAATCTAACAGATTTTTCATTCACACAACTAATAAGAACATCATAAAAATAAAAATAAAAACTCAAACCAGGAATTATGCATAATGTCAGATAGTCAAAGAAAAGCAGAGAGTATGGACATTCACATTATTTAGAATTTAACTTAGATATACCATCTCCAATTTGCATACCACTCAATCACCTAGAAGTTCTAAAATCTATGAGATGAGGAAGTTGGAAAATTTACTCATGAAGTTTACAGTTCTAACATATGAAGGATCTATGGACTTGAGTACCTTGTAAACAATTCCGAAGCCTCCTCTGCCAATCTTATTGTGGGAATGGAAACCATCAGTTGCTAATCTTAATTCGTTGTAAGGTATATGGTTAACATTCTGTAGCAAATTCTCTAGCAAAACACAATAAGGGAAACAACAATAAGGGGGAAAAAAAAACACAGGTAAAGCAAATTGTAGTGAATTACAGAAGTCGCTGTCAGTGAAAGAACTAAATACTTTCTGAAGTTTGCAACAGCATCCGTCTTTACTTTAATGAACTTTGGCGGTAAAAACAGCAACAGAATACTAGCCAGTATCCACGAGAACATATTAACTTATTTAAGCAACAGCAAGCCTAATTAACTCCAATCACAATACCCTATCTTTCTCCACATGTTAAATTTTTTCAACCAGTGTTTTAACTTGTTATCAATGAAGCTAGCAAAAAGCAAAAGGACTGAAGGTGATTAGGATAAGAATTATTCAAGTCAACAGGTTTAGGTTATGCATTCAAATTGTAAAACAAACAGGTTGGAAGTCAGATTTCTTCACCATCGTCACAATAGAATAAATGACTAAATTTATCCAACAGGTTTCGTGGTTTAATGAGATGTGGTTCCTCCAAACAAGTATTCATATATGGCCGTACTGGAAAAAAAAAAAAAACCGTGTTACTTGAAACCATATGCTACATTTCAGAAGGCACTCTAAGTGCCATTAAAATTGGATATGACATGTTTCACGTCATGCAGATACAATAGAATTAGTTAAGTAACCAATTGCAAAAGTTATAATCAAACAATGACAAATACTAGAATACTTTCACACCATCAATGCCATGAGGAACCCAAGAAGCACTCCGCCTCTTATCATTAGCCAATCCCTTAAAGCAATTACACCCCATATTTCCCTGCAAGCAATCCACCGTTGCTTATCTTCCAAATTACTTATGTCTTTGCATAAACCCTTCAAAAGCAGAAGAAAAAAAAAAAAAAGTGGGATAAGAGAAGTGATTGCATTAGCAAAGATATTGTCCAAGTTACCAAAATCAAACAGAAAAATAAAAATCCAACATTAATCGTTCGTAAAATTAAACCCAAAAACAGCATCAGAAGCCTAACTAAAGAAGAAACAAGCAGCTGATATCATCGAAAGAATCACAAAGTCCAGAAACAAAAACCGGCTTCTCTTTGCCTAGAAACGGAACGATCCAAAAGCTAATTAAGTACGAGAAGCAAAAGAAGAACAAGTACCTTGTCAGCAAAACATGAAAATCCGCAAACTTTAAATGGCTGGGAGATCTCGAATTTGAAGACACTTTGACATTTTTTTTTGCAATATACGTGGGATTACTGATTAGTTTTATTTGCTACAGCTAGATGGGGGTGGTGGAAGAGTTTAAATGTTATGGGGTTGAATTCATAAATATCGTGTAGAGATGGGTTTTTTCCAAGTTTTTGTCCTGCAGCGTATGAGAACAGGTCGTAGGTGATAGGTAAATGCTGTTGTCGCTCACTCATCCCTTCTCCTTTTCTTCGTCCTCGCTTGTTCGCCATTGCCGTCTTCCTATTGCCTGATAGCGACCCCTTTTTCCTGATGTCAACGTGAGCTAAGGTTTATGTTAGTTCCTTTTCGTTTTTTTAATAATACCCCAAACCCAAACTCCACAAATGAGAACCGTCTTCAATGTGTTTTGTTGTTTTCGCTGGAAACTTGGGTTGACCGCTGCGTTTCAGCAAAACAAATTTGTGACCAAACCGAAATATTCAAGAAAAAGTATCGTTAATTTTCTCAAGAAAAAAAAAGAATTTATTCTCCATAAAATAACAGATATTATAATAACAAAATATAAGGATTTCATTTGACCAACGATATCTTCTAGTAGGATCAAAGAATATGAAAAAATTCAGAAAGTTGACAACGACTTTCTAATATACTTTTAACACGTTTGATCAATTATTATTAATCTAAATGGCAGGAGAGTATTGTTAATAATTAATCTATAATTGCATGATAATATTGTTAATATATATATATATATATTAAATAGGCCTCGTGCAGAAACGAATATGCACCCAAAGCCAATAAGTTGAGCCCATGGAACCTTAAAACAATAAACCAAGGATCTGGAAGAGAAAAAGAAGTAGGGCTTAGGGTTTGTTCTTTTTTTAACTTTGATTTTTTGTTTTGTTTTCTATTTTTTTAAATATAAAGATTGATAAAAAAATACATTAATATAACATAAAAATCGATAAAGAAAACACAATTACTAATATAAAAATATAACTATCACAATAAAAAATTACAATCCACAACCTACAATTCACAATCGAACTAAACATCCCCTTAAATAGAGGAAATTCATTAAGTTCTATTTTTTTTGTTTTTCGAAATATTCTTATCTGGTAACAAGGAATTAAATTTCGTAACGTATTGGCCGGAAAACGATACGAAATGAACGTTACGAAATGACTTAAACTGGTACCGGATTCAAATACCGACCGATATCGATCGGTACCAGCCAATACCGGTCGGTACTAGTCGATACCCGTCGATACTGGCTAGTACCGGAAAAAAATAGATTTTTTTAAAAAAAATTTTAAAAGAAAAATTTTGTATTTTTATCTTTTATGTTTAAAATTAAATTAAAAATTATATAATATAGATTATTTTGTAAATTTTATAAAATTTAGAAATTAATTTATAATTTTAAATAATTATTCAAAATGGTACTAATATTAACCGGTACCGATACAATAATATTTTTTAGACCAATCCGATACTAATACCAGTATGATATTTAAAACACTGAAAAATAAACGATGGTTCCCATTAAAAAAGAGATGTCCAAATAATTCTTTTCTACTAAATTTTAAATTTTAATAAAAAAATCAATTCCTCTAAGGCATTTATATTTTATACTACACTGAAATGATACGCCCTCCGGAAACCCATTTCACTTGTTTTGTCTTTCAAAAATTTTCCAAATCCACATATTAAAAAACTTGTTGGGTTTCCTAGACCAAGCGTCCGACTCCAAGTCTAAGCGATCCAAGAGAAACCACGTCATTTGTACCCAAGACCTGACTACACTACAGTCTATCTTATTTTTTACGTTTATGAGAATTCAAAATTATCGTGAGGATACGACTTTTTTCATGAACACAGATTTGACAAAATGGCATTTTCCAAGATTACCTTTTACACCTTAAATCAAAACTGGCAACGATTTTCTATAGTCTACATTTGGAATCAGAAGCAAGTAATTAGAGGGCTCAGCTCATTACACATCATTACCAAATATTGTATGTATTCCACTTACGTTAAAACTGCATTTACTGTAAGACGGCTAGACCTAATTCTAACTGATCATTTGATTACATTTCATATTAGATTTAGAATAATCGAAGGTTTAAATTACTGTTTTTTTTTTCAACCACTATAACAGCTTCATAGCCCATACAGTATTTACTGGTCATATGGGCCATTTTCATTAGGCCTCGTTATCTTGTTTAGTCTTTCTATCACATGTTTGTTTGGTTGTTTATTCTATTTTCTTCATGTACGTAGTCTTAGATTTTGTAATTCGAACTCTTTAATGGTTTAATATAATAACCTCAACAATTTCCTGCCAAGTAGATGATGAATTTGAAAATAAATAAAAAATGAGAGCAGTATTCCAGAGTAGTCTAAGTTATTTATTAATAATCTTCCTTCTCCCTTAACGGTTATCAAAGTCCTTAATCTTTTAATTTAATCATACAATATATAAGAGTTACAATAAGCCATAAAATTCCCCCCATAATTTAATAATTAAAATTGAATGTCTATTTTATTTTTCTAAAAATTATAATTCTAAATAATATTAACAGTTTTTGTAACTGGTTAAAAGAGGATGTTAAAAACACCTTCTTCTATCATAATTTAAATGTTAATAGATACATCAATTTATTCATACAAATTATAATTATAAATAAAATTCTCTTTAATTGGTATGATTTCAAGGCAGTATTATTGGTAGCCACCGTTTTGTTCTCATATATATCAAAACCAATTTAGATAAATGACAATAAACTGTTGTTCTTTAGAATGTCTTACTTCGAATTTGAATAATGTATCATTTGTTCAATTAACAACAAAATAATTAACTAAGTGAGGGGCCTAAATTAACCCTAACTTATTCCTTGTTTATATATATATATATATATATATAAGAAAAGATACTAATGATTATGAAAACATGAAAACCATAACACCAACCGGCAGAAACTTTTTTTTTTCAATCTTAAAGAAAAATCAAGGCATGCTTGTTCGATGCTTTTTTTTTATGGGTGAAATTAATGAACATTATTCTAATTCCTTATTTTTAATAAATGAATATAGAATGTGAAATTCATTGTATAATTCATTTACAAATGAATTCTCTTATTTGAATAGTTATAATTTAAAATATATAATTCAATTAAATTATTCATAACCATATTTGGAATAAATTTAGAATTGAAAATGTATTTACATGTAGTCTCTAATATACCCTTAAACATAATAGTTTTATAAAATTAAATAATGACAACAAAACATATTAACACATTAAAAATAATACACTTTTATGATTATCAATTCAAAATAAAGTTGGAATTTCATTATCACAAATTAGGTCAATTTTGCAATATTTTAAACTTTTTTAACTATAGTACATACGTATAATTAGTGTCAAAAGCTTCTATTATATTGATTAAAAATTTTGTAGAGTTTTTGTATTTCATAATATATTAATAAACAAAAGTTTAAAATTTTTTTAATATTGAAAGTAATAAAAATAACCAATGCTTTAAATAATTTTAAGATAAAGTAATATGGCTACACTCGAATTAGTTTTGGTCAATGTTAAAGTTGGGAGTTAAAGTCTATGATGAAACTTTGTCATATTTCTCTAATGTTATTCACTAGTATTTTGTAATGAGATCAGTTCAGGGTTTTACATTATATTAAAGTGGTTGAAAGCAGTGTTTCCATTTGGAATTGAAGGCACCAAGGTTGCCTATTGCACTGCTAGTGGTATGATTATTATGTCAGGTATGTTACTGTAACTTGTAGCAGCGAAGGACACATGTTGACATTAAAGACTCCAAACAATGGAACTCTACATCATTTATTACCAAAGGCATGCAATATAATGACAAGCTTTTATTGACTACTGGTGATCTAGAAATAGAAAGAATAAAATGCATTTAGTTAGGGAAAGACTACAGTCATGCACTTTGGGTCCTTCTTAAATTCCACTTTTATGATTGCCAGTACCTATAAACTCAACTAAATTGCTCATGATAAAGTGGTCACCACAACTATTGACATTACTTTCGCTCTAATGATCCTCTGTCCAACGAGACTTAGAGTTATAATTGTTACATAAATTGTATCAAAGTTCATCAATGGTGAAGATGATATAATAACAGATATGTTACTAAGTCCATGTCATATATAATTCATCAAATTCGGACTTCATGCTTGACCTTGACTATTGTGAATACCAGGTAAGGGAATTAATTCGAATGTATTCTATTTTGTATTTTATGAAAAGTACAAAAATATGACTTGTGTATGAATTAAAAAATTAAAAAAAATCTTATGTTTCCTCCATGGTTCTTTAATCATGCTCAAGTTGAGGCTCACTAGTTAAAGAGTTTTCAAATGCAACTTTATTAAGCCAAGAATAATACAAGTAATCCATCTAACTAGAGGTGTAATCCTCTTCTAAGCACTCAAAATGTTGTTGATAAAAAATAGGTGAAGGTTGTTCAAAACAAGATGGATTGAGCCAAGAGTGATCTGGGTAATCATAAGACTCAAGGATACAGGTACAATCAATTTGATAAAAAAAGGTTTCTCCTATTATCATTGGCAATCATGCTAACAGTCTTGTTGCCTCCACATCTTCTTGATGAATAAAGGAAGTCACTAAAAGACCACTTGCTATACAAACAAAGATGACAATAAAAAAAAGAAAGAAAATACTAATATAAACATGAAACAAATAGGATAAGAAAACAAATCTCTAGAGTAACTGACACTGATATGTTCCTAATATTGCAATTACACTTCTCTGGCAACAATGCTAAAAACTTAATTGTGATCAATCATATACAAAATTAGCTCTAATAAATCTATCTTTTAATGCACAAAATTATAATTTATTCAAGACCAACATTCAGAAAGTGCACCGGTCATAACAAGTAATATAATGGAGTATATTTAAGACTCTAAATGTCGATCTCACGAGGAAGTGTGTATGTGATTGTAAGTAGTAGGTTAATTAGATTACTATTATCTAGAGAACATTCAACCATATAAGTTATAAAAAAAACTCTACAAGAAAACTGAAACCTAGAAAGTCTAGAAAACTTCCATTCAATTGCTAAAGAGTTTAAAGTTGCTTTTCCTAATTTATTCAATTACAGCTTTAGTAGTTGATGATTTAATTGATGGATTAGTGTTGCTTAATCTAGGGTATCTTCTCTAAATCAAGATAGGGCTATGGTTAAGACACTGGATTATCTTTATTAGTCATATCCTGAGGTTTGGTTATGCTTGAGACTTAGGTAATAGGCTTAAAGCTTAGGAAGTCTAATCATAATTTTCCCAATTCAAGATTAGCATCCTCATGATTAATCAAATCTTTGGTTATTTCATTTATTTAAACCACGTTGTTTATTGATTTTTCTAATAACCTAGGTAGAGATTATATCGTATCCTAGACTATTTGATGGTAATATCCCAAGTGATCAGTTTAAGATAAGCATTAAGCATTCAATAAACAAAGATTAACTAACTAATCATGCATTAACTATTAATTAAAACAATTAACTATCAATGAATACATTTAAGCTCCTAGCTAAACTGAAATCAGCACATAAGTTAATCAAAGCTAAAAAAATAATTAAAAGTTAGAAATCACTAAAGATGGATAGAGATGATTAACTAACTCTAATCCACATGATTACAACTTTTGGAACTTATTAAAAACCTGTAAATGTAATTTGAAAAAGATTGAAACCAAAAACAACCTAAAACTAACCGAACACTAACTTAGATCTAAAACTAAGAAAGAAAAGCGAGTTTTGATCCTAAGCTACTTGGTTTCAGGCCTCTGGACATCCTTGGCATTTATAGGAAGGAGCAGCTAAAGATTGGAGTAAGTTGCAACAGCAACTGTTGAAGATTCAAGTCAAAAAACGCGCCTGCCGCCTTAATATGGCGAGCTTACTTCCTCAATACGGTGAGCTGGAGACTGCTGTATTGGTCCTTTTCTTCAATGCCAATACTGGGGTCT
>JAOXYD010000002.1:19454629-19465258 GCA_028565735.1 Pinacopodium congolense | reverse complement strand
AATCATGTTCATTCTTACTAATTAGTAAATGATTTATAATTGATATTTGAAAACTCCTTTTCAAATTTCAATTCACTCTGGTCAAAGAATTTTCAAATTATCACTAATCAAGAACAACATTCTCTCTAATTACTTTAGAGTGATGAATCCTGTATTGATTCACATAACTATCTCCATATAGTTCATACTATATCCAAGTACTACCAATTAACCTACTTTATAAAGCAAATAATAAATAGTATCTCATAGTAATTCCTATATAAGATGACTTTGGTAATCTCAAGTCCAAAGATTAATCATACAACCATCATACTTGAGGGAATCCATAGACATACAAGTAATATTCCATTTGGGATCCTCAAGATCGAGTTAGTTCAGTGAACTTATTCTCTAATAAGCACTTACACGTTTGTTTAAATGTCTCTACACTTTAATCTATGAGTTTGATTACTTTCTTCATAAGAAAGAAACATAACGTGTACTAGTTTAACCGTTTCATCACTATTCCATCTTGATGAAACTACAACCGGGGACATTTTAGAAATAATACAAAATTACAATTCGAATATCATAATTATAATCTCATTATAATTTCCAGCTGCATATTAATTATTCTAAGGATTTTATATTTATGATTAATTATTAAATAATTGACAAAACACACAAAGATAAAGAATGCCTTTTATTGATTAAAAATGCCTGTGTTATAGATGTGTTTACAACCAATAGATTGGCTGTAAGAGCATAAACTAATAGATAATAACTTATCTCAAAATAATCAAATGATAATTTCATGCATATATAAATCTAGCTCTGATACCAATATTAGAATTCAACGTAATCACAAAGATTACACTACGATCATTCAAAATGTGCATAATCTAAAATAATCACTTATGAATTATCTTAGATGTTCCAAATTGCAAAAAAAAATCTCTTTCTTTCAAGCTTATAGATTTTCAGATAATCTTTTTCCAACACTAAACCATTAGTTTAAACACATCTTTGAACAACCATTTTACAGTTAAGTTAATGATAACAATAAGCTTTTTGACCCATCATGGGTGTAATTGTCACTATTAATTATTGTTATTCCTAGATTAACAATAACTCATTTAATTCTTATTTAACAAAAATTTATAATTAAGAAAGTATATTAGTGAAAGATGTTTTAAATATTTCAAACACAAAATATTCGTTTGGGCCTCAAATTATAAAATATGACAAGAATTTTACCTTTTATTATTAATGAAATCATGACTCCATATATGAAATAATTCAATATATTGAATTATAAAATAATCAACAATTAATGTCACAAAAAATAAAAGAAATATGAGGATGATACTTTTGAAAGGGGCAGCATTTCAATTTTGTTCCTAACCTTATAGTATGATAACAAATAAGAGAAACATTATCAATGAAAGAAATATAAAGAGATGATGATTAACTTAAACATGAGAACCACGATAAGAAAGAAAAAGAACAATTGATGATTTTCATATAACTAATATTTGTTTTTAATCTCACTGACACATTATAGAATTAATTAAATAAAATATAGTTATAATTTCAAGCCGATATTTATTATAACTCAAAAGTTGATAAAAATGGCATATTATTGCAATGACGTGATCGTAATATAACTAACGAGTCTCAATAAAAAATATTTAATAAAAAAATATATATTTAGCATAATTATATTTAAATATATGAATTTTCCTTATATTATCTTCTGTTTAGTCATGTGAAAAAGAGAGCTATCATAAATAAAACAATAATATAGAAATTATTGAAATTTATGGGAGTGTATATCAACATGGTTAGTGAGCATATTACTAAAAGTAGATATCAATTACTATTTTAAAGATAAAACTTAAGTTTTGAAGTTAATGAGAGAATGAGAGACTAAGAGCCTGTTTAGAACAAATGAATTTCACAAAATTTTATTGAATTCACTTGTAATTTCAAATTTTTATGTTTGGAATGAAAAAAGCTGTTCATTTTAATTCTGTGATTTGAATTCCAAAGAATTCAACATAATTAATCTAAATTATACCAAAATAGTTGAAATTTTTAAATGAATTCTATAAACTTAAGATGTACATTCTTGTCTTTTGAAACTATTAAACTTTTTTTATTTTCTTTTTAAAATAATTTTAAAACATTTAACTCTTCATCCAATCTCTTCTATTGGATTAGTTAAACAAATACTAGGCAGCAAAGGTATCAGTTTGAAAATAAACGAATTGCTAGTTATAGAATATTATTCTAAATACAATTAATCCAGCATAGACTACATGAGCTCCTAGTAGTTTACTGGATAAATGAATAAGTCGGATATTTCTGGCCCATCAAATGAGTAAGTCGAATAAATTGATAGTTTCTTGGTCATCACCAATTAAAGCTAAATGACTAATAGCTTTTAAAAAAATGTTTGCTACCTTATATTAGCTTCATGGCCTTTTCCAATTAATGTGAATTACCAGAAGAAGCCTGATGGCTTGACTGCACCTAACTTCTCTACAGCTAAAGACATGCACATTTTAAAAATTTACATCAACCAAGAAATTAAAGACAATGTGAATAATTTTTTCTACGGACGCAAAGCAAGTTCACATTTAAGAGTGACTTAGAATTAGATATAATCCTGGAGAAATTTTCTTGTAGTAATTAAGTGCAAATTCACTATTAAACCCAAGTCATAAATATAAAGGGCCTGTTTGGTTTGATTTTGATTTTTAGATTTGGTTTTCAGATTTTCTAAACACAAATATCAATAAAAAACATCACAAAAATCAAGACAGGTAACATAAAAATCTATAAAAAAAAATACTCTAATACAGCACAAAAATCAAGATAAATAACACAAAAATCTATGAAAATACACAAAATTCAATTAAAAAATCTATAAAAATAAACAGTTATTGTGAATATAAAAATAAACACATTCCGTGGAAAAGAAAGGAATGCTAATTGCTGACCGAAGTACAGGTACACCAAAATAAATAGAAAACAAAAAATAAAAAGGAACCGACCATCTTTCATCAAATCCCATTTTGTCTTCCTCCTCTCTCTCTCTCTCTCTCTGCTTACTCATCCACAATAACCCCACTTTCACTCTTTCTGTCTAACTTCTCAACCTGTCGCCCTCAATTGTGAGACTTTTGCACAACTCACATTCCTCTCTCTTACTCTGACTCTTTCTTAGTCACTCTCTCTTTTCCTCTCTTTTCTCTTTATCTTTCTCTCATAATATTATTTATAAATAGCTGCTTAGGGTTTTAATTGGGAGATATGAATAATCAATCTCAACTACAAACCCAACAACATCAAACCCATCAGCAGCAGCAGCAGCAGCAGCTGGGCCCCACTGCTCCCAGTAAGGACTCCGAGGACGATCAGAGCACCGCTCTCTCGACCGACGGCGGCAGCAGCGCCGGTGCCACGGGTATACTCTCCGAGAATCCAGAGTCCGCTAACGGCGCCGACGAAGATAGTGCTGATAAGCCCGACGATCCCATGGAGGAGGAGCCGCCTCCCCCGCCTGATGCTGCGGCTTCTGGTACTTCTCCGGCCACCGTTTTCTGTATTCGCCTTAAGCAGCCTCGCAACAATTTGCTGCACAAAATGAGCGTCCCTGAGCTTTGTCGTAATTTCAGGTCATTCTCTTGAAAGTTTTTTTTTCCCCTTTCCTTACTGTCTCTGGAGATGTTTTGGCGTTCGAAACTGACTTCATATGAATTGGCATAGCTTTTGAGTGTTTTAGGTTCTTGATGGATCAAACGGAATTTCGCGAGAAAAACTGTTCTTTCGCTGAAATTGGCTTTCTACACGTATATTGTTCTGTAATTTTTAACTTGTTTAGGGCTTTTTTAGTTCTCCAATTTAGCGCCTAAAAGGTTTCTGGTTTCTTCTGGTCTTTAATCTCTAGAGTTCATGTCCTGCTAAAAACTTGACATTTTAACGCTTTGGAGCTTTCTGTAATTGACTTGTTTGGTGAGGAGGTGAATAACGGTTGGATTGAACAAACGTGTAAAGATAGGGATGAAGATTAGGCTTTGAGTATTAAAGGACTTGTTTATGTATTAATTTCCTCTTTTTTCAAAATCTAAATGCAACTTTTGTGAACTTCTCTTACATAATTGTCATCTTTGTGCTTGATTTACGATCCTGAGGCTTTCAATTGTCTCCTTTTCAATCTGCGTGATCTCAAAAAAGCAGTTTCCGTGCCATTTAGAGCACTAAGCAGATCTCAATGCGTGTGAGGTGATGCGACCATCCAAGTTGATTAGTTGACACATGTTATTACTGCCATATTATCGGATAAGTGCATTTATAAATTGATATAATTTTATTACTAGTGTGAAACTGGAACTTAGTTCATCTCTGGCCTGAAGCTTTTTGTGCAGGACAGAAAATCTCTCCCTTTCTCTCTCTCTGCATCATGACATTCTTGTCATGCTGCATCAAATAATCTCTATCTCTGCATTTTGTTTTGGGCTCTTTCTTTTTCTATTTTATTTTCCAAAAGATTTGACTTCTTATTTTAATGTTTGTTCTTTTTAGCGCTGTTGCCTGGTGTGGGAAGTTGAATGCTATAGCTTGTGCATCAGAGACGTGTGCTAGAATTCCAAGGTCAGTGTTCTCTTTTAGGAAGATCTAGTTTTAGCCTGAAAGATATTGTTGTTTACTGTGGTATGGTTTTAGGCTCATAGCACCCTGAGAATTATCAAGAGTGATTATGTTACTGGATTTTGATTAGTGACTGCTCTTTTGATGGGTTGCCCATTAGAAATTGATGATAGACCTTATATAGTGGATAGTTGTTTAAAAGTGCAATCACTCTTATTCATGTCTTTCTCTTTTTCTGTTGCAGCTCCAATGCAAATTCACCATTTTGGATTCCTATACATATTGTTATCCCTGAGAGACCAACTGAGTGTGCGGTTTTCAATGTCATAGCAGGTATTAATATACTCAATGAACCTTTATGGTTTTGTTACACTATACCATGACAGTCATTAACTCATCGCCTGATAACCAATTGAAGGTGAAGTCTTCCTTGTTGATAAGTTGTTGCTTTTGGAATGTCAGCATTAGCGTTGTATCTTCCAAGATACTAAAACTTTATGCTATTCGATTGACTTTGGAATTCTGGTTCTCATGTGACCATGAAACTTTTTTGATAGCATCAAAGTACTATGTCTCCGTATATTATTTTTTTGTGTAGTCATGAACTGTTCTCTTTCTTCCCTTTTTTTTTTTTTTTTTTTGGGGATCTAGTGCTCTTATTTATAGATATCTATGCACTATGTCTGGCTAGGTTATAGTTTTCATTCACATTCACTTGTGTTTGATGGCTCCCTGCCCCTTTTCTCTACAATGTATACACAAACTGCACATAGGATGCATTTAGGTCTGTTCTGTTATTTATCACGATTGAATTGTATGTCTATTTTCTTCTATTGATTTGCAATTTTCCAAATAATGGGTGGTTGCGTTCTTTGTGTATTTTTTGGTTACAGATTCTCCCCGTGATTCTGTCCAATTTATTGAATGGTCCCCTACTTCTTGCCCTCGTGCCTTACTTATTGCTAATTTCCATGGGAGGATAACTATCTGGACTCAACCTTCTCAAGTAAGCTACCTTGCTTGCTTTTTTTTTTAAAGCAAATAGCTTTTATCTCTTCATCTTACATTTTACCCACAGTTTCTCCATTTTTACTTAAAATGTGGTTATACTAACTGATCTTATACTCATTAGTCTTTCTCTCTTCTTCTTCTCTGTGTGCATTTGGTTGTGCCTTGAATTATTTTAAATTCTTATTTAGATCTGACATTCTTTATACAGGGTCCAGCTAATTTAGTACGCGATGCTACAAGCTGGCAGCGTGAGCATGAATGGCGGCAGGACCTTGCTGTTGTTACTAAATGGCTTTCAGGGGTTTCTCCGGTATGCTATTACTTTTGCCTTTCGGATGGGTGATTTTAAGATTGTTTGGATCATTTTTGCACCATCCTTGGGGTATGTGTGTGATGGACATTTCTTACTCTTGATATTCTTGCAAATTGCTCTTATATTGTGACTGTGTTATTGATACATCAGATTGATCATTTGTTTTGTAGTGATCAGATTGCTCCCTTATATTTCTCAACTTTGCATATTTTTATATCCTTGTTCAACACTTGGCTTGTCTAGCTGCACATGCCCATATCCATTGATGCCTGAATAGTTATAACATGTTGATCTTAGGTCATTGGATAATCTTGACTGTGAGTGATCACAAATTTTCTTGCTCTCTTAAGACTAATCAATTTGTTGATGGATATGTTATTTTCTGAAAGCTTCTTGTTATTTGCATGTATAATGCTTAACAGCTATTTCTTCTCTTTTATTTTTTTCCTTCTACTTAATCTACATTTGCTTAATCCAGGTTTTCATCTGTTTGTATTTTTTTGCTTTTGCAATTTATATATGCAACTTAGTTATTGTTGAACTTATGTGAAAAATCAGTATAGATGGCTTTCTTCAAAATCCAGCAGTCCTGCATATTCAAAGTCAATATTTGAGGAAAAGTTCCTTTCACAGCAGTCCCAGACTTCAGGTTTGTTTTCCAATGTCTCTTGGCCAATTTTTACTGATAAACCGACAGTATATGTACTCCTGAGTTTTAGTTACTAAAGTGGTGAGCTGAGGTTGTCTTTTTCTAGCCTGAATGTGGAACTCTGTTTCCAGAGAAAATCTGATTGCTTCAGATCTTCCTGAATTATAAATTATGAATGCCTATTTGAGTGACATTCTACTTTCAGCTTCTTCATTGTTTCTTGGAGTATCAATACCGTCACATGAATCATAAATGCATGAATGTGATGTACCAAAAAATCGGCGGTTCCTAGTGGAATAGGTAACAAAGCAAGCCTCCCACGGCCACTAAATCACCACCCCCCCAAGTCAAACTGCTTAAGTTGGTGCAGTTACTAATATGCTGAATCTAGACAGTGGAGAATATGCTGATGTTGCAACGGTTCACCAAGATAAACTTCAATTTGAAGTTGGAATAATATACGAGCCATTTTCTGTACCTCACTAGTAGCTTAAGAGTTGAGTTGAATGGTTTATTACTATGGTATCAAAGCTTTTATGGTTGGGAAATTTTAAGTTTAAGCAAATGCCATCGTAGTTTAACATATATATCATTTGTTCTGATTTGTCCACATCTAGTGAGTGGGTGTTAGAATACTATTTTGATCATTTTTTTGGCCTCATCCAATAATGTAAGTTTTTGGGTTGAGTTACTTCTTGACAAAGTCTAAATTTCTCAAAGTGTAAAATACAATTGTTTGTATGAAACTGGGATGCCTTATAATGGGCTTTACTCTTAGATACTGGTGCATGCTTAAGATATTTCTGGATATATGTGAAAAATGATCATTTTGCTAGTATTGTAACAACTATTACAATTGTGATTTCTTCACTGCTTCTTTGATTTTTTTTCACTGTGTCAATGCTTCCTTTCTCATAACTGTGGAATCACTGATTCACTATCTAATGTTATTTCAGCTAGATGGCCCAATTTCCTTTGTGTTTGTTCTGTCTTCTCATCGGGTTCTGTGCAACTTCATTGGTCCCAGTGGCCTCCTAGTCAGAGCAATTCAGCTCCAAAATGGTTTTACACAAGCAAAGGACTCTTGGGTGCTGGCCCTAGCGGTATTATGGCTGCTGATGCTATTGTAACAGATAGTGGTGCCTTGCACGTTGCAGGTGTTCCAATGGTAAACCCATCTACTGTGGTTGTTTGGGAGGTCACTCCTGGCCCTGGAAGCACATTTCAAGCAACTCCAAAGACAAGTACTGGTGTTCCACCGTCACTTAATCCTCCAAGCTGGGCAGGTTTTGCACCTTTGGCAGCATATTTATTTAGCTGGCAAGAATATTTAATATCTGAAGAAAAGCAAGGGAAAAAGCAGATTGAGGAGGATTCTGTGCCACTTCATTGCTCGCCAGTTTCAAATTTTTCAGCATATGTTAGTCCAGAGGCTGCTGCTCAATCGGCAGCAACCACTACTTGGGGTTCTGGAGTAACTGCTGTGGCTTTTGATCCAACTCGTGGTGGTTCAGTAATAGCAGTTGTGATAGTTGAGGGTACGTAATATTATCCATACTGGGCTTTTAGATATTCATTGTGTTTTTTCTTTTGTGTTCAGCCACTTGATTAATAATAGGCTATTGTGCCTTTAAGATTGAGGGTTACTGACCTCATTTTACTGTGGACTCTGAATAGTTCTACATGAATTAATTCTTGCTTTACCTTGTTTCTACATCAGGATGATTGAACAATGTGAACCCATACGTCACTTCTATATGGGTGGAGCTTTTTTTTTTTATATATTTTTTAATTATGATACTAACAATTGGTTGAACTGATGCAGGGCAATACATGTCCCCCTATGATCCTGATGAGGGTCCTTCAATCACAGGATGGAGAGTGCAGCGCTGGGAATCATCTCTACAGCCTGTTGTTCTTCATCAAATATTTGGAAATCCTACTTCTAGTTTCAATGGGCAGGCACCAATGCAAACAGTTTGGGTGTCCAAAGTTGGTAGAAGTATAACACCAACTAATGATTTTAAAATTCATGAAGTTCCTGCTACTGGTCAAACCTCAGATGGAAGAAAGCCATCGGATTCTGGTATTGTGAAGGCAACAAGAGTCAGTTTTGATCCCTTTGATCTGCCAAGTGATGTTAGAACACTTGCTCGAATTGTTTATTCTGCTCATGGTGGCGAGATTGCAATTGCCTTTTTGCGGGGTGGTGTGCACATTTTTTCTGGCCCACTTTTTACCCCTGTTGACAACTACCAGATAAATGTTGGGTCTGCGATTGCGGCCCCTGCCTTCTCTTCCACAAGCTGCTGTTCAGCGTCTGTTTGGCATGACATTTTCAGGGACTGTTCCATACTGAAGATAATACGAGTTCTTCCTCCTGCTGTTCCAAGTAGTCAGGCGAAGGCTAACTCTTCAACTTGGGAACGTGCAATTGCTGAGAGGTAATTTGTAGTCGAGCTCTTTCAAATGTTTTTAAATGATTAGTTGTCTGATTTATTGGATGTCTGTCCCAAGTTATGTCGGAATATGGTTTGCTATCTGGAAATTATACTTATGTTTGTATTCTTTTAGAGTAGGTTTTGGTGGAGTCTGTTGGTTGGAGTTGATTGGTGGGATGCTGTTGGCTGCACTCAGAGTGCTGCTGAGGATGGGATTGGTAAGAACTATGTTGGTGTTACTATTGTTGACAACAACTATGTCTAACACAATTTATTAATTTCTGCTTTTTAGATTTAACACTTGTTCTCTTTCCTGGATATATGATTTGATGGGGAAACAGGAAGCTTACGAATTCCCTTTTTGTTTTTCAGTTTCACTGAACAGTGTAATTGCAGTCCTGGATGCAGATTTTCATTCTCTTCCTTCCACGCAGCATAGGCAACAATATGGTCCTGTAAGTATTGGTAGTCTATTTCCCTCAGTCTTCTTTGTTTCAAAAGATCATCTTTTTTTAGGTATGATAGTGGGAGTAGAGACATGGAATACAGTAGTGCATCAATTTTTATCTGGATCATCTGCAACTTGATATTTAATTTTTATTTCCACC
This sequence comes from Pinacopodium congolense, assembly GCA_028565735.1. NCBI lineage: Eukaryota > Viridiplantae > Streptophyta > Magnoliopsida > Malpighiales > Erythroxylaceae > Pinacopodium > Pinacopodium congolense. The sequence goes on along the minus strand of JAOXYD010000002.1, from coordinate 19,455,601 downwards.
TATAAAGTGATTATGATTGTTCATCTGTTAATAGTTGATTATTAATCAGAGAAATGTGTCGTGTTTTATGTTAAAAGTATCTGCTTCTAGTTTCATGAATTTTAGCTTATGCTACTGTTATAGTAGAGTTTCTCTTCTTAAGTTTTATTGTTACTACTGTACCCTTTTAGCGATGGAATTGAAAGTGTTTTATGTGACTCAAGCCTGTAATTCTGGTATCTATGTATCTCCAGAATGTGTATGAATCTGCAGGCCTAGTTTTCATCCATGCTTACGGTGCACTTGCATTGAGTTTTTCGTTGGCTCATTAATTTAAGATGTGTCTTTAACAAATCGACTGATATCCATGATTGCAATTCTTTGAGTAGCTAAAATTGTTTTGTATTATGCAGAATCTTGATAGGATAAAATGCAGGATGTTGGAAGGTACAAATGCTCAAGAAGTTAGGGCAATGGTTTTGGATATGCAAGCAAGGTTGCTTCTTGATATGCTTGGGAAAGGCATTGAATCGGCTCTGGTAAATCCTTCGGCACTGGTTCCTGAACCGTGGCAGGCTTCTGGTGAGACGTTGTCTGGCATTGATCCTGAAGCAATGGCTGTTGAACCAAATCTTGTTCCAAGTATTCAGGTTTTCATTCTGAATCTTTGTTAATGAAAAGAATAAGACTGAGAAGAATAGGTTTTCTCTTGTATATTATTAGGAAAATACTATAGGTATTTATACAGAAATACATAGGCTGAAATAAGAAAGTAATCCCTATAATTATGCTAAGATTCCTATAACTATGTTATTTACGTTAATAAGATTCTGTAACCTTCTGTAACACTCCCCCTAAAGTTGGAGCATAGATATTGATCATGCCCAGCTTGTTACAAATATAATTAACTCGACTTCCCGGTAATGCTTTGGTGAATACATCAGCTAATTGGCTTCCTGTTCTGACATGTTGAGTTGAGATTGATCCATCTTC
>JAOXYD010000002.1:19428071-19447603 GCA_028565735.1 Pinacopodium congolense | reverse complement strand
ATTTACAAAATGATCTATAATTGTATTATATTGTATAATTTTTAACTTAACTTTAAATCTTAAAAAATCAAAATACAAAAAAATTTAATATTTTTTTAATTTCTTTCAATATTGACCGGTATGAACCGTACCAACTGAAACTAACTGGTATCAATCGGTATTTACCTCTTAAACAAAATTTAACTGTTACGTTCTAGTTTCCGCCAGAACGGTATTTGACACTCTAATAGTGCCACGTCCTCTATGATATCCAAAGGAACTCACTTGAACATAAAAGTAAAGTGTCTTTAAGTCTGCCCAAAACTATGACTACAGGTATTTTCCTTATTTATTAGAATGGTTTGACTATATAGTCATCATTTATGACTGTATATAGCCATCTCTCTCGTTTAAGATAAAGCGATGTTGAGGTATTTTGATTAAGATATCTCTTATTTTATATATAAGGATGGTTGTAGATGACTAGAAAATGAGTACATAAATTATATTCTTTTTTTTTTCTTCTCTTCTTAACAACGAATGAGGACATTATTCCTTCAATTAAGGATTTGTACGGAAATATTTTTAGTTCCTTTTTTTAATACAAAAATTTAAAAATAATACAGAAATTTAAAAAATTAAATACAATACAAAAACTTAAAAAATTGAAATATATATAAATTAATTAAAACGTATATAAATAAAAATTAAAAATTTAAACAGAAATTTAAATCCAACGGACCTTTATAAGAGTTTTGCTAATCTAAGAAAAGAAGAAGAAACACGGATACAAAAGAAAAAAGTGAATAATTGTCCTCATTCATTAAGAAGAAAAATAACAAAAAGAAATCTGCTTTAAATTGTTAATCTTTCATGTTGGACAAGCAAAAAAAAAAAAAAACCATTGAAAATGAACTCAAAAAATTGTATATGGATAGAAATTCGATATGCAAAGAAATATTGTCGAAGTTCTATTCAAGTGATTGAAATTCGATGTGCGAGATGCTAATACTATGTAGTGTTCAATTGAAAGAGTGAAAAAGAACAGTCGTCCGCTATATTACATATTCAACTACCAGAAATGTTGAATTATAAGTTTGGAGTGATGGTTGTTGAGTCTAGTAATTGAATGAGTGAATTTTTTAAAACTTTTTTTTTTCTTGAGGGAAAATTAAATAAATGCTATGCCAACGCTAATAATAATGATGTACGTTCCAAAAGACACACACTCATGAATGTTTGAAAGTTGGCTGGTGACTTAAACTTAGGTTTCTCAATTACCCATCTGATTCATATTCCAAGTTCACGTGGTGCTTTCATGGTTAGAAAGTATCTCACAAAAACGAAAAAAATTTTAAAATTCCCAACCATCTTCATTATAAAACGGCACCCTACAGGCTTCAAATGCTCACACAGCGCTTCATACTGTAAAACAATGGCTTCTCATTTCTCTTCCCCATTCACCGCCCAAACTTCCACCATTTCCACCTCCACCTTTTGTCCCACATTCCCCAGAACCTCCCAGATTTCTGCTTGCAGAAACAGAAATAGAAACACCCCTCGGGTTTCATGCAAAATCGGTGATGATGATAATCTTCCAAGCCTAAACTCCGCTACTAGAAGAGACGTCCTCATTGGTCTTGGAGGTCTCTCGGGTGCAACTGCACTTTCCGACCCTTTGGCCTTTGCTTCTCCGGTCTCCGCACCGGACCTCTCAAAATGTGGCGCAGCAGACTTGCCAACCGGTGCCAAACCGGTGAACTGTTGCCCACCTACTGCTACCAAGATCATTGACTTCACGCTTCCATCTACACCATCCCAAATCCGTACAAGGCCTGCTGCCCACAAACTTGATGGTGAGTACATAGCCAAGTTCTCAAAAGCAATGGAACTTATGAGGTCTTTACCCGAAGATGACCCACGTAGCTTCAAGCAACAGGCTAGTGTCCACTGTGCTTATTGCAATGGTGCTTATCACCAAGAAGGGTATTCAGATTTGGATCTCCAAATTCACAATTCATGGCTCTTCTTCCCATTTCATAGGTGGTATCTCTATTTCTTCGAGAAAATCCTTGGAAAATTGATAAATGACCCAACTTTTGCTATACCGTTTTGGAACTGGGATGCACCTGCCGGCATGCAAATGCCAGCAGTTTATACTGCTTCTGCGTCTCCATTGTACGACACATACCGAAACCAGAGTCACCTACCACCGACTTTGCTGGATCTTGATTACAGTTCAAAAAAGACCCCAATAACTGACCCAGCCAAATTGTACGCCTCGAATTTTGCTATAATGTATAGACAAATGGTGACTGCTCCTAAGACCAACACCCTCTTTTTTGGTTCTCCGTACCGAGCAGGTGATGCGGCAGACCCTGGAGCTGGTACTATTGAGACAACTCCGCACACACAGCTTCACATATGGTGTGGTGACACCACTCAGCCCAACGGAGAAGACATGGGTAATTTCTACTCAGCTGGTAGGGATCCTTTGTTCTACGCTCATCACTCCAACGTCGATCGAATGTGGAACATATGGAAGAAGCTAAAAAAGACAAACAAAGACATATCTGACTCCGACTACCTGGAGTCATCCTTTGTGTTCTATGACGAGAACAAGAAACTCGTTCGCGTGAAGGTAAAAGATTCTTTTGACACCAGGAAGCTAGGTTATGACTACGAACAGGTTGACATTCCTTGGCTGAAAAATAAGCCAACTCCCAAAAAATCAACCACCAAGGTGGCCATGGCGTTTGGGCAAACTAATAAAGCATTTGCAGCTGAAACAAAGAAAGCACTGACGCCACTTGTTGCATTCCCGTTGGTATTGGACAAAGTGATTAGTGCAAAGGTTGCGAGGCCAAAGAAATCGAGAAGCAGTGAAGAGAAAGAAGAGGCAGAGGAAATTCTGGTGATAGAAGGGATTGAGCTGGAAAGGGACGTGCCTGCCAAATTCGATGTGTACATAAATGACGAAGATGAGACACAGACCACACCAGACAACACAGAGTTCGCAGGGAGCTTTGTGAACGTGCCCCATAAGCATAAGGGTATGAACACAATGAAGACACGCTTGAGATTGGGAATCACAGAGTTGTTGGAGGATTTGGGAGCTGATGATGATGATGAAGTGGTGGTCACACTCGTGCCCAGAGTCGGAGCGGGTCTTATTACCATAGGTGGTTTGAAGACTGAGTTGCTGGAAAATCTGTGATGTATTCACTACCCTGGCCATAATTGTCTACTTTTCATTTTCTGGATCAATAAGGGATACGTGTTCTTGTATCATGTGTCCCATGCAAGCAGTTGGCCATAATTACTACTATATGTATATCTAATTAGGTAAGTTACCCTTGCCCTTCTTCTGTGAGTTCTCCGTTTTCGTTGCACGTCGATCCTCTGACTCTGCTGCGCAGGGCTTGCTTCTGATTTCTGAGTTAATAAAGAATCATTTCTGTTAGCTTCCATGCTTCAACATCCGTTTGGTAGAGCTTTCTTATTTTCCGTCTTTTGGTATGTTTACGCACATTATCTTTGTTTATTATATTTAATAAATAGAATTTCTATTATATATATATATATAATTCAATTTTAACCAAATTACCTTACAATAATATGTACAAATTTCGCACGCATGTTCGATAGTGAATGGCGATGAATCGTTCATCAAGGCCAATAACAGAGGTAATGGGACCTAGTTGCAGTGTTATTAAAGAAAGAATGATATTTTCAGGACCATAGCTACTAGTAGAACTATGAGGGTATGTTTACCCGTAGTAGTAAAAGAATAGTGCAGCTCTGTTAGTAGTTTCCCTTGACAAACTTACGATGCTTTAACTTATATATCATAAATGTAACGAATTCCAATATTGGAAAGAAAAAAAAAAAAGGACTCCCAACTTGACATGGCATGTTGTGGTTTTCGTTTTGAAAAATTACATGGAGGGTTGTGGAGACCCCGTCTGTATAATCATTGTTGGAGGTGGGGATAAAATGGTAATTTTATTTGTATGGACGATAGAAGGTCAACCCCTGCCAGCCGTGATTGGTCCCAGATTTACCACTGACTTATAATTATCTAGTTATCCGTTATTATTACGAGAAAAATTACATATTATTTTATAATTATTTTTATATAATATAAAAGTTATTTATTATTATTTATTATTTTATATAAAAATAATTATAAAAAATTATAAATAGAATAGCATATAACCAAATCCTATTATTATTTGTTGCATGAGTAGAGACAATGTTTATATCTTTTTCTCATTTTACCATTAAAAACCAAATAGACTGTAGTAAGACATTTTATGGTTTTATGGCTTTATGGTTTTATGAGAAGTCTGTTATATAAATTTTAATTTATTTTTATGAATTTTTATGCTCAATAATTATTGAAATTTTGGCTATTTCTCAATACTGTACTATGTAAATATATAAAATGTATATATATATATGATATCACAACCTAAAATATTCTTATATTGCTAATCTATGTTGTTTAGTATAAATGTATGCGCGTAAAGTATATTTAATGATAAAATTGTATAAAAGAGTTTTCTTCCTCAATTATGCAGCTATATAGACCTCTAAAATTACAATCAAATATTAAAATCATAAGAAATATGAAATATGTCAAAAGACAAAATACATTTATGTAATTAAATATTAAAAATTATTAACGGTCTGGTGACTCGTTGGAAGAGAATGTAACATTCTCTTCTATAGAATTCAAATTTTAATAAAAAATAATTTAACTATACAAAATTAAATATTAAAATCTAACCAGCCTTATATCAAGGTGACTGAAGACACTCCTTTCTTTATATCCGTAAGTTATATATACTTCCCCTCCCTGCTCGGTGCTGCAACAAAAGAGAAAATTAGAGTTCGATCAATAACTAGGGTCTTATTGGTAATCTGTTAGTCATTCACTGGACGTTTATATTTTAACTAATACTTTTTTCTATTCTTTTCTATTACTATCAATGCCCGATTTTTATGAAATTATTATATAATCATTTATTAGAATAAATAATTTATTCATTAATTTTAGACAAACCAAAAATATATAGATAAATCTAACTTACCTACTCATATATGTCATATGAGAATCAACAATAAAAACCTAAGAGTATGCTCCTATAATTGAAGTAATCATAGAATATGAAATTAATGCGTTAGATATACGCTCACACTTTAGTTTCTAAATGCAACTGTTAGATACGAATTCGGGGTATCGAGTTAAAAGAATCACATCTAATTTTCAATTTGTATTCAATTTGATTAAAATTGTACTTTGTTTAACCAAATCTAAAGGTACATTATCATGTATCACGTCTATTTTGCAAAAATTAATCAAACAAAAATCATAATTGACTGATACCAAACCTAAGGTTGGCAATCAAAACTTAACTTTAAGGACTGTCTCATGACTTTCATGAATTATTTATAAATATAACATAAAATGAGAAGCACTATTTTCTTGTAGTAGTGCCAACACAGTTTGGATTTGGATCGGTATAGTAATTTTCACATGTATTCCCTTATTTAAAAATTGTATAGATATTTGTATCCATAAGCAGTTGAATACAAGAATTTCTAATCATAGTTATACCACATCACATTTTGAGTATTGTTGTAATGCATCTTAGAATTGTTTATGATTTTAAGATTTAAATACTAAAATTATTATAATGCAATGCAAAATTTCAAATGCTAAATTATATTATGCAGCATAGAATGAGTATATATTGAGTTCGAGTATGAAAATGATATTCGAGGATATCAAATGCAGCCTCCTAAAAATAAAAAATTAATTTTTAAAATTTTATTTTAACATGAATATAAAATACTATTTTACGTATTAATTCTAAGAGATCTCACTTTATTTTTATTTATAATGAAAGTGAATCTGATTGTTCCAAGAGCTGTAATGCTACCGTTCAATCCATCACCACCAAGACACCAAATTCGTCGCAGTATAATTGTACCCGTCCTCATAGCGACAACTACTACCACCCCACTTGGCGCCTTTCCTGACTCGCATCTTCGATTTTCAAAGCGTCGGTGAAGCGTGTCCAGCTAGAGTAGTACGATAATGGTTGCTCAGTATCTCAAAAATGGGAACCATGAGCGGCCACGTTATACTGAGACGATATGTCAACACCAGTAAAATTAATGTATGATCGCAACCTTCTCATTCGTCAAAGTCATAACATCTTTTGTTCACTCTATAAGCCCACGAAAAAGGCTTTCCAGCTAAAATTCCCCTACTGACTAGTGGTTGTCTTCTTCAAGACCCATTACGTCTATCTGCTGGCTCAGTGTGCTCCCTTTATTTGTTTGGTGACTCCATCAGTCCAATTTACACAAAACGAGCTATTATACTAAGTACTTAACTATTAACCCAAGAGGAACGATGGAGTCGATGAGTGTATTTAGTATCCATATCACAACTTGATATTTTTATTAGAATAGAGAACGTTATAATCCTTGCTTCTTACATAAATAATAATAATAATAATTTGTACATTTATAAACCCTAAATCGAAAAACAAGAAATTTATTATATCCAAAAGTCGGAGCTGTGTTTATGAAGAAGAACAACTCATTTGCCAGAAGGAAAAAAAAAAAAAAAAAGAGCGAGAAAACAACTCATGGATGCATATATTTTACCATGGTCAATATGTTGAAAAGAAGGTTAAGATATAGAATCTGCGATTCTTACCTTTGAAACACGGCAAAACCCTTATGGAAACTGCAGTTAAGTAATTAATCTCCTTCACCACTTGAGTATAGCTGGCTTAACATGTATACACAAATTATAGATTCTTTACGTGCGATGAGGAAGAAATTATATCGGAGTTCAACAGCGAAAAATTTCCAAGTACAGAAGTACAAAGCCTTTGGGTTGGGCTCATTGCAGTACGAAGTACGAGCAAGCCGAGAGGCAGTACCGTGGTGGTTTGTAGGGTAAGCGATTGGACAATACAATCCTACTTATTTAAAAGATTAAATATCAATTTACCCTATATTTTTTTAATTAATTAAACACTTCTTTGTACTTTTAAAAACATTAAAAATACTTCTTGTACTTTATTATAATATCAAAAATTTTCTAAAAATTTTTTTAAGTGGGCCTTGATAATGTGATAATTGTCGTGACGCTGTCATAATGAAGATGTTGGCATATTAGATGATATGGTAGCTTGAATATACACAGTGATGACGTGATAATTGATGTGATGAGGTAATTATGCATTAGTATTGATGTAGCAGGTGATGTGACGGATGATATAGCTGTTGACTGGGTTAAGGGATGTTTGAAATTTTTTTCAAAATTTAAGGGGTATTTGAAATTTTTTAAAAGTTAAGGAAAGTGAATAAAATTTTTTCAAAGTCTACAGGGTGTTTGATAATTTGATTAAATCATAAAATGTAATGTATTTTATTTTTATTTCTAAAATATATATTTATATTCATAACATTTACATTTAAAATAATCTTAAGATAAAATTTTCAAATTTTTTAATAATTAAAATTACTATTTCAAAGAGATATATTTTAATATCTCTACTTCACTATACATATAAATTTATAAATAATCAATTAATAATATTTTTTAGTTATGTTTTAAATTAATTTAAATTTATTTATTTATAAAACAACTTTAAAAATTCTTACTTGATAATTTAATTGGAGTTATCAAGTAATAATTTTTAAAGTTATAAGCAATAAATAAATAAATTGAAGTTAATTTAAAGCATAACTAAAAATTATTATTAATTAATTATTTATAAATTTATATATATAGTGAAGTAGAGATATTGAGATATATTCCTTTGAAATTGTTATTTTCATTATTCAAAATTTTGAATTTTTTATCCTAAGATTACTTTTAATATAAATATTATGAATATAAATATACATTTTAGGTTTATGAATATAAATATACAATTTAGATTTAATTTAATTGGAGTAATCAAGTAATAATTTTTTAAAGTTATAAGTAATTAATAAATCATTAATTGGATTTAATTTAAAGTATAAATAAAAAATATTAATTGGTTATTTATTAATTTATATGTATAGTGAAGTAGAGATATTGAAATATTTCTTTTTCTTTTTTAAAATGGTTATTTTAATTATTTAAAATTTTGAAATTTTTATCTCAAGGATATTTTTAATATAAATATTATGAATATAAATATACATTTTAGATTTATAAATATAAATACATATTTTAAATTTAATTTAATTGGAGTTATCAAGTAATAATTTTTAAAGTTATAAGTAATTATTAAATAAATTAATTCGAGTTAATTTAAGACTTAACTAAAAATATTATTAATTGATTATTTATGAATTTATATATATAATGAAGTAAAGATATTAAATCATATCTCTTTTAAATGGTTATTTTAATTATTCAAAATTTTGAAAATTTTATCCTAAGATTATTTTTAATGTAAATATTATAAATATAAATATATATTTTAGAAAGAAAAATAGAATAAATTACATTTTTTTGATTTAGTCAAATTATCAAACACCCCCTGAACTTTGAAAAAATTTCAAACACTCCATGACCCAGTCAACTGTCACGTCAACTGTCACATCAACACTAATATATAGTCTCTTCACCATGTTAGCTATCACGTCATCACTATTGCACAGTTATCTTGCCACATCATCTATTACGTCAACACCTTTGTTACGTTAGCACCATGTCAGCGGTCACATTATTGGGACCCATTTAGAAAATTTTTCACAGGATTTTTTATATTATAGTAAAGTATATGGAGTATCTTTGATATTTTTAAAAGTACATGGATGTTTGATAAATTAGCAAAGTACAAAAGAGTAAAATGATATTTGTTCAATTAAAAATTTAAGTTAATTATTCGAATTAAACCATCCTATGTAGAACGGTCTAACTATACGGTCATCCTTAATTTACCCTTCTCATGACCTCACACAATCTATTTATACATTGCATATAATTTTTATAGACATAGTCCATATAACATTATAATATAATTTATACAGCAATATATTAAAAAATTACATATTTTATGTAATTTAAAATTTATGTATGTCGTTATATAAACTGTATTATAATATTGTATGGACCTATTTATGGATATTGTATAAATTAGGGAGTCATAAAAAGGAGCTAATAGAGTGATTATGTAATTTTTTCACTTGTGAAAATTCCTAATTCCAAGCCCATGACCACAATAACGCTTTTCTTTTCTAATGGTTGAAGATCATATCCAAAACGGAAACCGTTGGAAAAAAGAAAGATTTATTAGTTAATATCATTCGTAATCACTTCGTAAAAAGATATCAATTATAAATATGTTATATACTTGAAATAGTATTTTTTTTAATAGAAAAGCAACAAATAAATTGTTTAGCCAACAGTGGAAACTTATGCTAAGGATATTCCTTAATTACATACAAGGTGAGGAATGGTTGCCAGGTTCCTCTGCAACAATTAAGAATATTTTTACATTCCAAAAAAATCAGACTAGTCACCGTCGTCTTTGTGTAATGAAACTAAAACCCGACACCGAAGAAAGATTCTTGGAGTCATTGGGCCTTCAAGTCAAACTCTATCTGAGGACCTAATAGGTGACCCATTTTAGGCAACTTGGTTCATGAGTGTCCACACATTTCCTGAAATGGACAGCAACCCAGGAAGCTGCTCAACATCAATCACAATAAAACGTTGAAATTCTAAGATTTTCTTTTTTTATCAAACCAAAACTAAGATCTGGACCAATCAAGTTCCATCTTATTTATCTATGAGTGACACTGTCCACGTCTAACCACGAAATTGAAACATTGGAATTATGATTGAAGGAAAATTAAACAAAATAATCCCGAAAACACGTGTGAAATAATAACCTATCAATTAGAGAAATTTTTAAAGACTTCTTAAGTATATGGATCAATTTGTGTTAAAACTTTTAACAAAAAGTTAATTTAAAAATTTATGAATATTATACAGTTTTTAATAAAAATATTTTTTAAACAAATAAAACAACTACAAAATTATGTTTCATTTAAAATAATAATCATAAGAATAATAATATCCAATCCTTTTTCCTTCCTCTTGGTTCTTGAAATGCACTATAATAAGAAGTTAAAATGACTTCAACGGTAGTCATAAGTGCTTGTATTTGTTATTGTTTGATATCTTGAGATTTTCAATTGATGGTCGTTGGACTTAAGTTGTTATTAATAGGAGATACACAGGGAGGTTTCTGCGTTAAAGACATACTATATGCAAAGAGAATGCCTCCACACCTTCAATTACATGCCTACCTCAAAACAATTGACAAATTCACTAACTTTTTTTTAAGTACATATTTATATAATCTACATAGTTACATGTATATAAAACAGAAATGTTTGTTGTATTGTAAATACAAGTGGTCGAGGATTGAAAATTTTTTTAATTGTAAGTTCTATAACATTCAAAAGAGAGGTGAATTGGATGTATAAAAATTTCTTTATAAATTAAAACACTTAAAACATTTTAGGTCAATTTTAATTATATACAATCTCTAAACCAAAATTCAACCTAAATAGAATATTATGCTTATGTCAATATCAATCAAATTCAAGTAATAATGAAGCAAACACAATGAGCATAAATATAAAGAGACAAGGGAAAGGAAGAACATCAATATTTATAGAGATTCATATACCCCAAAGATATACTACGTTCTCTCTCTAATTATTTATTGAAAATTCTCTAACAACTAATCTTACTTTAATTGGACAAAGAGTAACCCTTACAACAATCTTGATTATAAAGTCAAGAGAAACCTTTACAACAATTTTAATTAAAGACCAAGAGAAACCTTTACAGTAATCTTAGTTAAAGGCTAAGAGAAACCTTTCCAATAATCTTGGTTAAAGACCAAGAAGAACCTTTCCAATCTTATTTAAGTGGGTGAAGAGAAACCCGAACAAGACATTCAAATTATACAATTTTTGTCTACAAATTCAGCCCCTAAAACAAGCTCCTTTGAGTTTGAACACAGGCTTATATAACTCAATAAAACTTGATCAAAATCAAAGTAAGATAAGGGATCAAATGCAACAAACGTAATGCCAATGCCTTATGCGATGTCTAACACACATACAAGGTCTAAAGCAATCCAATTCACAATCATATACTTATGCAATTTAAATCTTGTTTTCTAAAGGCCAAGTGCAACCTATCAAATATATTTTAAAGGCAAAGAGCAGTCTATAATCCAATTAACAACCAACACAAATTAGTTCCCCCTATTAAGTAACCAAAATACACCTTCAATGATGTTTATCTAATGCTTATGCAATAAATGTAATTCTAAAAATTCTAGAGGCAAACTAAGATTATAACAAGCCTCTTAATACTTCAATAGGTTATAAATAATCAAATTAAAATACTGAAAATATGATTAATGCATTTAAAATCAGATTCAACTAATATAAACATAAGTGGTTAAATATATGCTATCTTGATGTTCCAGCCTAAAGATGCACGATTTTAATGATCAACATTATGTAAATTAAATGCAATAAACCTACTAAAACAATCAATCACAATAATAAACACAAATTTAGCATATCAATCGAATTATCAAAATCAAGCTTAAAGTCAAGACTATCAAACCTAGACAGTTTTCAGTAATATGAAAATTTTAAACTCAAACAAAAAATATAATAGCTTAAAAATTGAAACAAAAATATTGGCACACTCTTAAAATCTTAAGAAAACTAAAAACATCAAATTTGCAGCACTAAAAATAAGTTTAAAAGACAAATCAAATTGATCATAAAGCTATATAGAATACTTGACAGATTTCAGCAACTTGTGTTTTTTGAGCTCAGACAAACATTATGAGTGCTTAAAAATCAAAGTAAAAGCTTTGTTGCACTCTTAACACCTTAAGAAAAACGTGTATGAAAATTTTGAATCAATAAAAATGGTTTTACAAGCTTAAAATTGAAGAGTACAGAAGTTCAGAAAAGTTCATCCAAAGCAGAGACATTTTTTGTATATGAAAGTTTGAAAGCTTGGAACAATCAAAATAATGAATCAAAAATTAACTAAAAGCTTTCTAAGGTTCATATATATCTAAACTAATTGAAAACATCGATTTTACACACCCAAAAATGGATTTAAAACAACAAAATTAAAGTTGAAAGAAGGGCAGTAACAAAAACTCTCAAGATTTGAGTGTGAATACTTTGGAGGCTTTGATATTTGATAAAAATGGCATTAAAAGAGTTATGAATGCTTTAGAACACTTATAAATAGTGTTAAGAGGCATATCGAGATATTAGAAATAAAAACTAGTTGTTTGAGTGTTAAACATCCATTGAAAACCTGAAAAGCAACTTATACTGCGGCCTCTATATTGCATATGGTGCCCTCAACCCCGCCATATTGGTCTCTGGAAATAGATTCAATACAGGGGTCTTGACAGCCCATCGTATAGCCTTTAAACATGTCGTATAGCCTCTAGAAAACCACAAAACATGAACCAATCAAAATCCAAATCTTTCTAAACAATTTCCTAACATTAATAAAGACTTTGAACAAGATTTAAAACATATATCAAGGTTATTTAGATCATAGAAACATTTTAATTAATTCAAAACATAAGAAGTGCCTAGATTATGAAACTTTTCATTCTTAAACAATTTTAAGACCTTTTCATATAAACCATAAACCAAGAATCATAACACAATAAGGCTTAAATAGATTCAAATATGTTTAATCAACTTCAAGTAACATTTTAAATCACTTAACACATATCAACAAGCATACATTAAATCATTTTAACATATTTCAACTTAATTAATCAACATTTAGCCTATATGCTATTATAATTCAATTCCTAATATGCCAAAACCATAATCAAATTCATTTGATCACTAAAACCACAATTTAACTCTTATATGCCTATATGTACAAATGTGCATACGAGTGAGAGAGCCCTTTTTAAGCATTGATTCATAATCAAGTTTAGGACACTTATAACTTAAGCCTTTTTCCTAAACCTTTCTAAACTTGATATTCATTATCTTGATCTTCAAGCTTAATCATCAATTGATCTATCATTACTTGACCTTTATCATTTGATCCTTGATATTCAAGCTCTTGAGTATTTAATGCTTGAGCTCTTCTTCATTAGCTCTTGATCATCCAATGCTTGAGCTATTCTACCTTAGCTCTACAAATATGTTTTTGCACTTCAAATATTTACCTATCTTAATTACATATCAAAACTCAAACATTATTAATAATAATGTTTTGTTATCATCAAAACACATTATTAGAACCACCTTGGTTCATCAATCTCCCCTTTTTTGTTAATGACAAAACATGTGATATTAAGAGCATACAAAACACATTTCATGTCATTATATCATGCATTATGAAATGATATAACTCTTTCCCTTTATACTTGAAACTCACATTCAATTTTAATATCACACTATTTTCTCCCCCTTTTTGACATCATAAACAAGAACATCAATTGTAACTAATTCTTAAAAACTTAAAACCAATTTTAAATAACTCTTAATACTTACTCCCCCTTAATTCATGTATCTTTAAAAAGAAATACCAATTGAATGTAATACTCCCCCTAAATAAATGCAATTATGTATTATAGAACAATAAAGCATAAAAAGGGATGAGCATGCATAAAGAAATATTACAAGACACATATCAGGCATATTTTGCATAAAAAAGATGTATTATGTACCTTTGTGCACTAAAAGCACATATTATGCAATTTCACATCAAAACACATGTTTTTGAATATTTTGCTTCAAAATCAAACGTTATGCAACAACACTATGTAAAATTTTCTTAAATTGAAATATATCAAAAGAATATGCTCCCTCTAAATTTATGCATTTGAAAACATTATGCAAAACTAAGTTTATGTAAAGAGGAAATACTCCCCCTAAATTTATGCATTTTAAAATATTTAATCACATAAGGGGAAATTACTTATCTTAAAGTTTTTTCAAAAATAAATATGCACTATTTTAAAAGTGATAATAAATGAAAAGAAATTATCCATCTTGTAACAATAACATCAATTGTAAATGATGATAATCATTTGTAAAACATGATACCAATTGTAAAATAATATGATAAACATTTATAAAAAGATGATACCAATTGTAAAAACCAAAAGTAATACCAATTATAAGAGTATAATGCCAATTGATACCAAATGTAAGAAAAGATATCAATTGAGAATTCAAAGATATGGTATCAATTGAAATTTTAAAAATGAGATACCAATTGCAAAAACAAAATATGATACTAATTTCAATAAACATTTAAAAACAATGTTCAATGCATCCTTTTCAAAAAAAAGTCATATGCTAATATCAATGTAAAGCATCCATTTTAAAATTCATGTAACAATTATAATGCAATGTGCTAATTTTAACAATTATGCAAAGACTTTTAATCCTAAACATGCAATGGCTTTAATATTAATATCCAATGGTTCATTTTAAAGATTATGCAATGAATTTTAATGCTAACATGTAATAGTTCTAAAATTAATATTTAATGGCTTTTAATACTAACATGTAATGACTCTAACACTAAACATACAATAGCTCGCCCTAAACCTATAAATCCATTTCTCAAATCAAATACCATCATCATGTCAAGCTATATGCTACCAAATAAGAATATAGGAATACCTCCTTTTGCATCACCATTTGATTCCAAAATCTTTATTCCTCATTTGGTTCAACAATTTGCTTCTTGGTAAACTTATGTGAGGCTTCTTGGTGATGGTTTCCTTTCCACTAAAATTTTGGAGATACCACTTCTTCTTAATTCCTAGCTTGACACCAATTTAGCACAATTATATGTTGACCAACAAAAATAAGAAATTCATTTTATTATAGATACCCACATTAACTTGGATCCTTGGGGGTTAGCCTTAACACCTTTTTCAACCCAAATGTTTAAACGTTTTCTAAAAATTCTTTGTTTGATAAAACAAAAAATTTTTACATGACCAACTTTGCCGAGAAACAAACATATGCAACTTTATGTATATGATCATGGAACCTATGATCTTAATGCCTAAATGCATGTCTTAAATAAAAATTAGCTCTCATAGGATAAAAGTTATATTTATGAGAGTTATGAGAATGCATCATACCATTATGCCTATGACACATACCACTTTGCCTAACATGAGATTTATATGCATTTATATGTCTTATATCTCTAAATGCTCTTCATTGATAAATGTTATGCCTAGAATATGAATGAAACATGTTTTATGGCCTATAATGAATATGAGAAATATTTTTAGATGAATGGAAGTGTATATGAGGTACATGTCAGTGAATTGGCCTATTTTTCCTAAATGATCTAAAATGAGGCTTAACATTATGTACATTCTTTTCTTGATGATATGACCTCCTAGGATGTGATTGATACATGCCTCTGGTCTTAATAATATGTTTACGATGAGTATGCGACTGTAGAGACATTAGATCCCTATCATGATGCCTAGATGTATGCATGTCCCTTCTTTAATGAAAAATCCTCCTAGGATACGAATATGATCCATTTATAGGATTATACACATGTACATTTGAAACATGAGAGGATTTAGGACCTCTTTACCTAACATGGGCCGAAATTGAATCATTATGAGATGATTGTGCATTCTTAAATAAATTATACCTATTTTTAGCTACATGCACATCCTTTCTATCCTTTGACCTAGATGCATATATGAATGCATGGTTATTTCTCTTAGAATGTAATTTTGATGAAGATGTAGCATTCTTAGAAAATATCCTAGCATGTGATTTAGATGATGATGCACCATTATGAAAAGAGGACTTAGGCAAAATTCCTTCATGTAAGCTCTTTCCCTTTACAAAAAATAGTTTTGGCATTCTTAGAAACATTTTCATCATCAAATCCTAAACCATGCTTATCATTGGAACTCTTTTGACTGCCTAACATGCAATCTAACTTATCTTTGCCCTTTATATATGTAGACAATGATTCCTTAAGGGCTTCTACTTCCTTCTTTAAGGATTCATTTTCATGCAATAATTTATGCTTATTATCATGCATGCCAACAACCACACTCTTAGAATCTATCATGGCATTCATTTTATTTTTCAATATATCAATATCTAATATGCATGCATTCTTGGATTCTAACATATCATGCATTTTAATTTTCAACTTCTCATTCAAATGCGAACAATCATCCAAGTCCTTTCTCAAACAATCATCCACATTCACTAATCTATCATCTTCAATCATATAATCATTTGAAGCAACATTCACACTCTTAGATTCTAAAGCATGTAAATCATTCTTCAATTCATCGTTTTCTAACTTCTTACACCTCTTATACTTGGAAGAAATATTCTTCCTTTTCATTTTAAGAGCTTGTGTAACTTTAACCAATTCATCAAATGATATTTCATCATATTCAACACTATTTGCATTCTCATCATCATTATAGTTAAAAAGTACCTCATTGCTTTCCTTTTGAACATTTGATGATGATGATGGAGCTTTTTCCATAAAAATTACAAGGCATTCATTTTGAACTTCTTCTTCTTCTTCACCTTTCTCCACTTCCTTCACTTGTTTTTCTTCATCAATGCCTTTTAAATAAATTTGCTCCAACCTACACAAAATCTCAAAAGAAAATTTACACATAGATACTTTATCAAAAACAAACCTATATAATGCATCATGAAAAATATGCAAGGCTTTTTCATTTAGAGAAACAACTTTTTCATTTGAAAACCCATTAGGGCCATTTGAAATAGAATTCCATAAGTAAAAATCTTGGCCCATAAGAAAGAATTTCAATCCAATTTTCCAATTAAGAAAATCAATATCATTGAAAATTGGTGGCCTAAAAATATCAAAACCCTCTTAAACAAAACAAGATGCCATTTTGAACATTTACTCACAATTTCGTTAGAAATTATGCAAATGTGAGACCTAGACTCTGATACCAATTGTTAGCCCTATGGCACCTAAGATGGGGGTGAATTGGGTGTTTAAAAAAATCTTACGAAAATAAAATACTTTAAACACCTTAGGCCAATTTATGAAATCTATAACCAAAATTCAACTCAAATGGAATGCCAAATTATGTGTCAATAGTAAGCAAATTCAATCAATAATTAAACAAACACAATTCACAAATATAAAAGAGATAAGGGAAGAGAAGAACACTAAGATTTATAGAGGTTCGCCTACCCCAAAGATAGATTACGTCCTCTCTCCAACTACTTGTTGGAAATTTACTAACAATAATCTTGGTTAAAGGCCAAGAGGAACCTTTACAACAATCTTGATTCAAGGCCAAGAGGAACCTATACAAAAATCTTGATTCAAGACTGAGAGGAACCTATACCAATCTTGTTCTAGGTCAAAAGTAGCTTATCAATCTTACTTTTTAAAAAGATGGTGAAGAGTAACCCTTAATAGTAATCTTTTTATGGGAGTCTTTCCAATACAACCAAAGTTTATAATTTTTTTCCTACAAGGATAGTACCTAATCTAAGCTCCCTTGAACTTTAAACCAAGCTTATATAGCTTATGATAACCTTAATCAAAATCAACACAAGATAAGGGTTCAAATGTAACAAATGCAATATAGAATGTTAATGTCCAATTAAGGCCTAATCCATTCCAATTCATAATCAATTATTAATACAATTCAAATATTGATTTCTACAGGTCAAGAGAAACCTAAAAACTCTATTTCAAATGGAAAAAGGTAGTTAATAAATCAACCACAACAATTAACAAAATTAATTCTCCCAAATTATGTAACCAAAGCATACCTTCTATGGTGTTTCTTTAAAGCTCAATCAATGAAATCAATTATGAAACATTTAAAGTCAATTAAACAATTTGGAAAGACTCAAAAAGCATTCCTAGATCATAAACAATCAAGTTCAATCAACAAAAACTTGATTATAACATCAAATAATCAGATTTAATCAAATGAACACAAGTTGTCAAAATATATGCTATCTTAATGTTCCAGCCAAAAGATACACGATTTTAATCATCAAAATGATGTAAATTAAATGCATGAAACCTAATGAAACCTTACTCAATTAGTTAACAATCAATCGCAATAATAAACACAATTTTAACATATTAATCGAATGATCAAAATCAATCTTAATGTCAAGACTAACAAACCTAGACAATTTTGAGAAACCTGAAAAAATCAAGCTCAAACAAATAATATAATCACTTAAAAATTGAAACAAAGATACTCAAAAAATCCTGTGACCTTAAGCAAGTTTAAAAAAATAAATTTGCAGCTTAAAAAACACGTTTAAATACCAAATCAATATTGAAAAAGTTGCAGTGAAAACACGTTAGTTTTGGGTAGCCTATGTTGTTTGAGATCAAACACACAATTTGAGTGCTTAAAAATTGAAGTAAAAGATCTTATGCACTCTTGATACCTTAAGCAAAATGTGTGTAATGATTTTGAAGCAAGAAAAACTGATTTATATGCTAAAAAATGAAGAACACAGAAGATAAACCAAAATGAACCAAATCAGAGATAGTTTTAGTGTTAAGACTTTGAAAGCTTGAATCTAACAAAATAATGAAACAAAAAATCAATCGAAAACTTTATGAGCTTCTTCTATGTCTAAACTAAATGAAGACACAAAGTTTTCTATACAAAAATGGATTTCAAATAGCAAAATTGTGATTAAAAGAAAATTGTATAGAAAACAAAGAGAGCTTTGTATATTTGAGAGATTTTATCTTGTAATTCATATTTCAAGGGTTCTAAAACTTGTTAAAAAGGTTTAGGAATGAATTTATAGTGTTGGGAGAGATTTGGAGTCATTAGAAACAAAAACTAGCTAGTTGTAAGGTTAAAAAGTTGTTAAGACCAAAACCCCAAAACTAACCATTAGAGACTGGACGCATAATGGCACCCTTTAGGTTCATCAACGACGTCATTTATTGAAGAATAGCCCGCCGTTAAAGCTTCTGAAAATGGGGGTTAAATGGCACTCATATAAGGCACCATTATACAACAACTTTCCTGCCGTTCTATGTCCAAAAAAGTACAAAACTACTTCAAATAAAATCCAAATCTTTTAAAACAAATTCCTAACATTAAACAACACTTCAAACAACTTTTAAAGCATAATTCAAGACTGTTTAAATCATCAAAACATTTCAATCAATTTAAAACATAAGAATTGCCTTGATTATGAAGACTTTTCATTTTAACCAACTTTCAAACCTTTTCAATCAATTCATAAATCATAAATTCACAATGTCATTAGATTTAAACAAATTTAGTCATCCATAATTAACACTTAAACAATATTTTAATACACTTAAACATATCAATAAAAATTAAAACAATTCATGTTGCATAAATAAATCAACAATTAGCCTATATGTCAACCTAATTCAATTTCTAATATACTAAGTCATAACCAAATCAAGTTAATCA
>JAOXYD010000002.1:19386410-19402355 GCA_028565735.1 Pinacopodium congolense | reverse complement strand
GCCCACAAGGGTCCCACCAATTCTTTTTTATTTTAAAATTAAGGCCTTATTTGCTATTAATTGTAGTTTTCTTTTTAGTTTCTTATTTTTAAAAATATATAAACTAATAAAAATAACACAAAAATTGAAAAAGACAATATTTTAATACAGTACAAAAATTTATAAAATAACATAAAAATTAATAATAATATTACATAAATCAATACACATATACAAAAATAAAAATAAAAAATAAAAATAAAAAATAATATCAAACGTGTTTTAAAATACGAGTTAATTTGCCCTGACAATTAAGCTGAAGAATCCGAATGCTTTCCCTTCAGTACGACACGTCTCTGTCTTTGGGATTAGGACAACTAATAACTGTGTGCGTGGGTTTTAAAGCTAATTTTTCGTTTTTATTTTTTATTTTTTATTTTTATATTATATTTTTATTTTTATACTGTGTTTATGTATTTTTTACTATTTTTATGTATTTTATAAAAATTAAAAATTAAAAATCAAAAATTAAAACCATACTAAATATACTTTAAGGGGTCGTTTGATTAAATTTCTTTTTATGATTTTTAGTTGTGGTTGTTGTATTTTTATTGAATTTTATATATTTTTATAAATTTTTGTATTATTTGTCTCGATTTTTATATTATATTAACATGTTTTTTTTCAATTTTTGTAATGTTTTTTATTGATTTTTTTTATTTAAAAAATTTAAAAATCAAATCTAAAAACTGAATTGGAATCAAACGCCCCTAAACTAATAATGAATTTCTATTTCCGTGGTAGACGACCTTTTATTAGTTTAACCAAACAACATTTTTTTGGCAAGAATTAAAATGTTCTAATGTTCTAGTTATTTGTCAACCAATACTAATTCTCAAATTCAAAGACTAACTTAGATATTTGTTGACTTTACGATCCTTATTTTAACTATTCAGTCTAATTAGTTCCAGTACGTACATGCTGGTTCAGAAAGAAACTGTTTTTGTCACTAATCGAAATACATTTAATTCATTTAGAATTTTTCCCACATTGGTAGTAGAGAGTCAGTAATATTTTTAAGAGTAATTGAGCATATAACATTAGCATAGTTGTAAGATTCTACACAAATGAGCTCATTCAGTTAGCGGGGGAATCTCCTTCTTTATGGACTAGGGAAATATTGTAGGAGTAAAATCCTAAATATGCCTATTGATATATGTGTGCCTATCAATATTGTAATTAAAAAATATTTAGACAGATAGTAAAAAGAATATTATTACTATTTATGGTGATTGTGGTTTATGAAGGAACAAAAGACCATATTGATATTATTAATCAATATTTTATATATTTTTGGACTAAACACGAGAGAAAATAGCTAAACGTGTTTTCATTAACAGTAGCAAACAAATAATATCTTCACTTATATATTGGGTTTGGATGTAAACATATTCTAAGAAGGGAAGTCTAAAATGGCTAGAAGTCTAGCTAAATTAAAATATAATAAAAAATATCAAACTGTCAAATATTATATAATATCCTCCCTCAAGTCGACGAATGAGAGACTTAAAGTTTGTCTCTGCTAGCCAATAAATGCAACTTACTCAAGGGTTTTATAAGAGCATCGACTAGTTGATTCGGTGTGGAGATGTGGCGAGCTATGAGAATGTTCTTATTAACAAGGTTGCAGATAAAGTGAAAATCTATTTCAAGTGGTTTAACCAAGAGTGAAACACCGGATTAACAAAAAGATAAGTGACTGAAAATATTGTAACACTATAAAAATGTAAGTGTAGAGCATGGATAGTGTAATTCGAGAAGCAAAGATTGCACCCAATAGTTGATGAGCAAGCAACTGTTCATTGCTTATGAACAAACCAAGAAATCAAGTTATCACCTAGATAAACTGTAAACCTAGAAATGCTCTTTTTGTCATTATAGCCACTACCCCAATTAGCATTAGAATCTTGCAAATTTACTCTAATGCACAATGCATTTTTCATCTTGTTAGTTAAGAATAGTAAGTGCATGCATTACTCGAGCAACCTTGTTTGCTATAAGAGCAATGGCAAGACCAGTGAAAGATAGATATTATAGATTACCTACTACATAGTGAAAAAGTGAATGATTGGAGAAGGGATGCACTAAGGTAGAAGAAGAAGTAAACCGTGGTAGGGTAATTGGTATGTCAACCATAGTGGAATGTGAGAGACCATAACACTTCCATAGGTCTTTAATGTATTTAATTTTTAACAGATGTAATGCTCCCTTAAGTCGATGGACTTCAATACTTGAAAAATATTGGAGAGGCCTAAATCCTTAACTGGAAAGTGCTCCTACAGATGCAGATCATGGAAGAAATAAGCATAGCATTGTTGCTAATTAGTATAATATCATCAACAGTTACGAGGACAAAATGTTTTTCACTACCATGATTATAAATAAATAATGAGGTTTTAGCTGTGGAATCTTAGAATCCAAGAGAAAGAAGTGAAGAAGTTAGATATTGGAACCATTGTCTAGGTTCCTGTTTAAGCCTATAAATTGATTTCGTTAAGGCATACACATGATCAAGATAACGAGAACCAACAAGTCTTAGTTGCTGCTTAATGAATCTAGGCTAAAACAGAGTACTATATAGAAAGGCATTCAAAATATCAAGCTGATTGATCATCCAATCATAAGACAAAGCTAAACTGAGAAGTTAGCGAATAGTGGTCGGTTTGATCACTATACTGAAAGTGTCAGTGTAGTCTAACCGTAGACATTAATGAAAGCATTTAGCAACCAATCTTAATTTGCAACGCTCAATTGAACCATCGGGTTTATATTTGATTTGATAAACCCATTTATAGATGTTTGGTGCACAGTAGCAAAAGGGACAAGAGTCCAAGTTTTATTTTGCAAAAGTGTGTTGATCTCCTCACCTATTAATGCAGGTCATAGAGGTGATTTAAAAACTTGAGAGTAGTAAGTAGGTTCAGTTTTAGGTGTAGGTAGGATAGGAGGGGGAGTGACAGGTGAAGAGTAGGTTTTTGGTTATAGAGAATTAGTTTTGGAGCGGGTTATCATGGGATGGTTATTTTACCTCTAATTTAACCTTCCCTAAAATGAATATGAAAATATTACTGTCAAAAAAGAGCGTTAATTTTTGCTTAGCATCTCCCTATGATCAATCCAACAAAAAAAATTGTCGGTGCCAGGCATTACTGTCAGTGGCAAGTCACGCTTACAAGCTGTCCGTGGGCGGAGTCTTTAAGTGAAACATCATCGACATGACGGTACTTATAGGGTGATCTCAGCAAGAAAAGATCCGAAAGTGTCCCCACACAAACTGTTCAGTATCTTCGCTAACGTTTCCCGTCCTCCCACCGACAATTAACCCCATGCATATCTTATTCATTCATCTTCCACCCATTTTCTTATTCTTTCTCTCAAACTTTCGGGTTCCTTCCGCCAACAAAGATAATGGGTTTTCGAGTAAATTCTTTCGTGGTTGCTTTTCTTGCTGTCTTATGCAACACCAAGGAAGTAGCTTGTACCGATGTCAGTGTAAATGCTCATGATTACCATCCGTTTCTTCTGGCCAATGGAGTGGCCAGAACACCGCCAATGGGGTACTTGCATTTTTACAACTTGTCCTTTCCTTCGTTGGTGGACACTGTAAGATGTTTGATTCGGGGCTTCGGGGGTTCTTTTGTAACTGTACATTGCACAGGTGGAGCAGCTGGAACCAATTTCAATGCTATGTAGACGAGACTGTTGTCAAGACCACAGGCAAGCAACGATAACCCGTCACGCAAACAGTTCTATTTTTCAATTGAAAAAAGCTATGGCCGGTAGCCCTTCGTTAGCGTCCGATTATTGAAAATTAAATTATCACATAGTCATATAATTGCTCACTTTTCAATTTTTCCTGTTACCAAGGATGAACTAATGGAGTTATTCGACTTCGAATATACTAATTATGGCAACAATAGGTGAACTGTTGAGTTTACTGATCTGAAGATATCCTTCTCCAAGTCAGAAAATTGAAATTTGTCATAACTGTTTCCATTAGGCAGAAAACTGTTAATATGTTAAATGAGGATGGGTTAGTGAATTGTGATGGAATCAAATATTTCACCTAAATTCAACATATGTTATTCATAATCCTTGAAAGCTTTATATAGAAGCTAGTACATAACAAATATTAATATAATAGAACCCTTATTTGTTATTCTATTTGAACTCTAACTATAATACAAATACTACCAATACTATGCTATGATATACTAAAATTAATAAACATATCTTAATTATTTCTAACACCCTTCCTTAAGAGCATGTTTGGTTGAGATTTCTGTTTTAATTTTTAGTTTCTATTGTTTTAAGCACAGAAAAAAAAACAGTATACAAATCGAAAAATAATACAATAATACAATATAAAAAATATATAAACTAATAAAAACTCACAAAAACAAAAATAGAAAATGAAAATAGACAGCTGAACCAAACATCTCCTAGACTGAAACTTCTATATTGCCAGTTTATCAATGCGCCTTTCAAATGAATTTTCCAAATACTCAATTATTACAAGTTCTTGAGGCAATTTTCTTATTTTTAACAAGTGATTACTTCTCTTTCAATGAGATATTATTTGTCTACCTTTGAGTAGATTTAACTCTAACTTATGATCGTAAATCTATAGATATTTTCAAATCATCGCCATCCTTGGTGGAATCCTCTAAGCCCTTCACTTTAGACTTGACAACCTCAATTAGTTATTTCTTTAACTTGTTAGTAGATGCATTCAAAGAATTTTTTCCTAATAAAAAGTCTAATCTCTTATAACCTTTCACTAAAAAAGTTTTTTATGCATTACTAACTCTTATAAATCTTCTTTGTACTTTCTCTTAAGTTCCAAAATCTCTTCTTGGAATAGATTTGCACAATTTTCTTGAACATCAACTTCCCTTTTAACTGTAAAATACTTATCCTTATATTTAATTGACCGATGCCTTTCCTTCTCACGAGATTTACTTAACTGATTTTACTCATCATTAAGATTTGGTATATGAACTTCAAAAACATTAGTTTGATGATAAAGATATGGTAGAAACACTTGATTCACTGTCATCTTGACTTGAATAATTAAGCTCAATCTTACATCTCGAATACAACATTGTTCATTTTTAATAGAAATCATATATGCCTTTTCTCACATTTGACCCACACTAAGTATATTGGATTTCAAATATGACACATAAAGAACATTATAAATATTGTGAATGGTACCTTTCTTATATTTGATTGTTACCTTTTTCTTTTCCCATAACAAAAAATTGTAGAATTATTACCAAGCCTCACAATGTTACGAAAAGATTCGTCTAATTTAGAAAACTTCTAATTAAAAAAACATTTCTTTATTTGTGTGCATGTGATTATTGCAACTAGTATCTAAATTAATCTTTTGAATACTGGTATATATCGACAGTATATCGTCAATACGTATCGTTTTATTACTTATCCAGTATAAATTAACTTTTGTATCGTACTATTTGGTATGCCGTCCCATACCACAGATACTGGCTCATACCTGATAATTTTTTAGCTGATATTATCGAATCGATTGATAGCTAGTATCAGTCAATCGAATGATTTTCTCCTTAATTATTTTGTTTTAAAATACTATCGGTCGATCGATACAGATTAAACTTAATTAATGAATTATGTTAATAATTAAAATAAACTTGTTAATAATTTTAAAAATATATGCTGTAAATATTGTGTTCTTTTAATAAAATATTAAATTAAAATTTAAAAAATAAAAAATACAAATATTTTATTTTTTATCAATTCAATATCTATGATATTGCATATATTTGAGAATGATACAAACATATCTATCTTGTAAATAATATCATAATAATTACTTTAAATTTTATATTTTTTTGGTTGAAAATAATTTGGTTTAAGTATAATTTTATATAACTTAAATGACTTTTTTTGATAAATCAGTAAATTGATTAATCAAAAGCAAAGAAATGTACAACAAAGATAGGTAGCTAAAACAATTCAGCTAATCTCTAAAAGAAGGATAATAACCCTGCCCTGCTAAAGCACTGCCATAATCCAGGAAAGAAATCAGAAAAAACCAACAAGACAAAGAGACCTACCCAGTTCGACTAGCCACCTAACAGGGCATTCAAAACAGAGAAAAAAGAAGAGTCCTACATGGCACTCAACTAATTTAAGAGAATAACAGGGACTCAAATAGGGCCTTAAATAGAAGCTTCTTGCTTCTGTCTCTCTACTGGCTATCCAGTTTTGCTTTCTTTAGACCATGCAAATGGAGAAGGTTCTCTCTATACACAAGACAAGGAACATCTATGAGAAATTTATTAGTAGTGGAGACTTAATCAAGTTGCTTGGGACTTGTAGTTAGATAAGTTCTTCTTGCATCCTCTCCTTGTTAAAATAAGTAACAAAGTATGCCTCCTTATGTAAATTCAAATCATCTTTATGAATTTGGAGCCAATGTGAAGCTCATGGAGGATTTGGACTAGTTCCACTATCTCTCCTACCCGGGGTATACCTCCTATCAGTGGCATGATACCTCTACTCTTGAAAAACAACAAAACTTTCTCTGTTATGATACCTTGTAAAAACAAAAAAATATTAGTAATAAAAATCAAAACAAGCTACTCCCTCTGATTAGTTTTTAATATGTGTAGTTCTAGAGTGTGCATAACCGCACTAGTGGATATACTCCCAACGTCTAGATGAAGATCATGGAAGGTTTTCTTATTTCGTTCTCTCCAAAGTGCATAGACACAGGTGGAAAGAGTGCAAATAAAGAGGTCTAAATCAATGGTAATTCGGTACTGATAGGTAGTGAATCAAAGTAAGATGGAAGGAAGGTTGGCAAGGTTAGGGAGAGACATCTAAAAATGATTAGCAAATTCATCCATGCAGCTTTTGAAAAAAAAAACATTCAAAAAATAGATGATTAATACTCTCATTATCAGATAAGCAAAAGGAACAAAAGTTCGGATAATGAGTAAAAGGCAATTTATCATGAGTTTGAAGCTTATTAAGAAAAGCTCACCAAAAAATAAAGGAAGTCATTGGGCTATTTTTCTTATGCAAAACTAGATAATGCCAAGTGACAGAAGGAAGGGAAGGTCTTAAGACTATGTAAGCAAAGGAATTTGTATAGAATTTAGTGGGACTAGCTAGTTACTTAAGCTTATCATTATTGGGTCAGATTGGTTCATAAGATGACGGCTCAAGATACTTGATTATCTCATTGGTAAATTCTCTCTAAATCTAACAATTGTCTCGAATGATAGCACAGACTCTCACATTAATCGAAAGATTAAAGTCATTGATTGTACGAGGAGTTGATAGATTCTTGAGGATGACTCGAGTATGCCAAGGACCATGCTATAAAAGAGTAGACACCACATTGCCAATCTTAAATCTAAATTGATTCATAAAGAGGTCTCTAACTTGTAATGGTTTCCTTCAACTCTAAGAACTATAATGATTTGCTTTAATAGGCTAGAAATTTTTCCGTTTTAGGATTATAGTATGAACCCACTTAACCTAAAAAGCTTCCACATTAGTAAATAAAACCCAAATTCTTTTCCCTCAAAGAACATTGTTCCAGGTTGCTAAATGTTTGATTCTTAGACTTCCTTCTTTTTTAAATCTATACAGGTTACTCTATTTAACTTTTGTTAGTTTCTTAGTGGAAGTACTTCCGGACCATAGAAAATTCCTTAATTTCATCTCAATTTCTTTAAAAATGGAGGAAGGGAGGAGAAAATGAATAGACCAGTAAACCTGAAATGTGGCAAGAACATAGTTTATCAACTGGAGCTTACCAGCATAAGAGAGAAATCTATTAGCCTACAATTTAACTCTAGCTTCAATTTTATCTAATAAGGATGTATAATCTAAATTAGAGAGATGACTTGTTAAGAAGGGCAACCCAGGATACTTGATAGGCAATTGACCTTTATAGATACACGTGATACTATTAATGTGAGGGTCAAGGCTATCCATATCCTTTGACAAAAAATATTAACTCCTAAAAGATTTATTTCCAACCTAGAAAAGATAAAGAATAAGTGGAGGTAATCAAACATAATTTTTATAGAATCTCTATTAGTATGACATAATAGTAAGAAATCATCTGCAAAAAGTAGATGAGAGATCTTGAGTTGGGAACATCTCTAATGGAATTGAAACTTATCATTTCTACCTATAGAATAATCAAGCATCCAAGAGAGAGCTTCCATACAGATAATAGAGATAAGGAGACAAAGGGCCTCCATGTCAAAGACCAGACTAACCCCTAAAAAATTTAGAAGGAGAATCATTAATTAGGAATTAATATGAAGGGGAAGTAGCGCACTCCTTAACTCACTTAATGTAAGGTAGAGGAAACACAAGAACATTTCAAAACTCTATCAAAAAATCTAATTAGATAGAATCATAAGCCTTTTTAAGATCAATTTTGAAGACACATCACTCATGATTGTTACTAAGATGATAATTCTTGAAAATTTCTTGGGCAAGGAAATTATTATACCCAATTCTCCTCCCCTTAATGAAGGAAGATTTATTCAGACTGATAATTTGGAGTAAAAGATCTCTAAGCCTATTTGCAAGGATTTTAGAGATAACTTTATAAATCATGTTACAATAATAAATAGATCTATAATCCATAATAGAGGAAGGATTAGCACATTTAAGGATAAGAGTAACAAAGGTATAATTTATTTCCTTAAAAAGCTAACTATGCCTAAAAAAATCTTAAATAAAAGGATAATATCACTACCTACGATGTGCCACGTTTGCGTAAAAAAATAAGCGTTGAAACCATCCGGCCTAAGAGCCTTATTAGGGTGACAAGACTGAAAAGAATCCTGTATTTCCTAATCTGACACAACCAAGGTTAAGGAGTTTGCAACTAACTCAGATATTTTTTAGGAAAAGATAGATATGAGATGCTCCATAGAGGAGAGAATAGGTTTCTTAGTCCCTAAGGTATTCTGAAAGAAGTAAAAGAATTGCTTTTGAATCTCATTAAAGTTAAGAACCTTATAACCACTGTTGTTAATAATGGAGTGAATGTTGTTTCTATTCTTATTAGAAATGATGTAATTATGGAAAAATTTAATGTTTCTATCACCCTCTTTCAACTATTTAATGCCAGAGGATTGTTTATAAAAGCTCTCCTGATCTGTTAAAGAAAGAAAGAGAGTTTTGATAGCCTCTTTCTCTTGATCAATAAGGATACGATCATTAGGATAGATTCTCAACTGGTCTTGAATGTTATTGAGATATTGGCAACTCTCAAATTGAGATCATCAATTTCATAAGAGTTTTAAGTTTTAAGGGCATGTTTAACTAGCTTAAGTTTAGTGACCACACAAAACATTGGAGTACCTGAAATAAGAGTTGCCCAAGCTTTCTTAACTATAGGAAGAAAATTTGGATGGGAAGCAAGAAAATTTGAGAGCCTAAAAAGGGTAGGTCTCTTTTTATTTTGAGCTAACATTTTGAATAATATAGGTGAATGATCAGATATTAGGATTTTCTACCAAGCAATAGGAACTGGGAAAAGAATCTAGTGCGCTAGAATTAATTAGGGCTCTGTCTAGCTTCTTGGAAATACAAAGATCACCAGTTTGTTTATTCGACCAAGTGAAACCAAGACCGCTAAAATTTAAATCAAGGAATCAACTCATTCCTTAACATCCTTCACACTAGTGATATTAGAAAGACTAATCAAAACTACTTCATGAGGGTGAAGAAGAGCATTGAAATCCCCAACCAGAAGCCAAGGATAACTCCCAAACTAAAACTAATATTTTTAATCGAAGACCAGAGAATCTTCCTATAGTTATTATTATTTGACCCATATACACAAGTAATGTAGAAAGAATTAACACAATTAATAGAACTACAAGATGTATAAGTTGATTAATAGTAATCAAGGAAGAACAAGTATAGAAATTAGGATACCAAGCTGTCACAATTCTAGCATTTAGGCTCTAATATAAGTTACTAATACTAGTCCACTTAGGAAAAAGAAAGTTGCAAGCTTTATCCAAACTAGAGGAAGATTTGAATCTAGTTTCAATTAGACAAACAAATGACATTGAGAGAGACCTAAGTAGACATTTAAAACCAACCTATTTCTTTGAATTATTAACCCCCTAATATTCCAAAAATTTAAAGACCTAAAGATAACGAGAAATCAAAGAAGCAAGAGAGACCAACTAATTTTTGGACCTTTCTTCTAGACTTCCTATTCTTCTTAATAGAGAAATCTACATCTTCTTCAACCTTTTGTAATTGACTTAAAAGGACCTCAATAGTAATATTAGGAGTCAACTTAGACATATGTAGGTTAAAAAGGTTATCAGACTCTCTAATGGCAGAAAAATAAGCATCAACTGGGCAAATATCTAGGTTCATCTGAGCTCCTATATCAGGAAGTTAAACATTCGTAGTAGAAGACTCTCTATGTGTAGCAACTGCTACTAGGGACACATATGGTTTTTTCTCATCATTCTTCATTTCATTCTCACAAGGCTCAATCGATGGAACCTATTTATCCACAGGAGAAATTTGAGTTTTGATATTGATTGGAGTCTCTTTTAGATTCAAAAGCTCCTACTACAATCCTGTTTGAAAAACCCTCCTTGTAGGCTTCCATTCCTTCATTTGATGTTATTGATCTAGTTGCCACTCATATTAAATTTGGATCTCACTTAAATTGTATTCCCTAGCTTCATTGTAAGTTGCTAAATAAAAAAAAAGGATGGCTAACTCTTCTCCAAATCAACTTCTACACACATCTTAGTATAGTTTACCCTAGACATCTTTGCTGTCTGAGTACCCATCTGAATTAGTTTCCCAACCAAGCTAACAATTCTACTCAGTCCCTCGTTGTTCCAATATTCGTAAGGTATGTTATGAAATAGAGTCCAGACAAGCATATACCTAAGTCATATTCCTCAACATTAAGGTTCCATTTTTTCATAAAAGGGGTTTACCCTAAATATGCCATGATCCTTTTTCAAGGACCTCCTTCATACCATCTTCTGAATCAAACTTAAATATGAACTCAATTGAACTAGTAATCAATGTTTCCATAAGACCAAAAGTAAGTCAGGTTTTCGATAGAATACTTTGGATGATAGGGAATGTTGGGTGCTTACCAATAAAGAAGCTAATGAGCACAGTTCAGAGTTTAGCTTCTCTTTTTCGAGGTAGCTCTAAAGGAGGGATGATGACTATTCTATTATCTTTCTGTTCATTTAGTAATAGGTTAAGGCTTTCACCTCAACTGGATCGACCACCACATTTGAGACCACTAATTTCTATGTTTTAGGAGGAAGAACTAGGTTTGAGGTAGCCAGAGTAAAGCTAGCCAACTCATTTGAGATAAAGGAATTTGTATTAGTTTTAACACTTGACAAGGTCGAGTTTGTTGAGTTCGAAGGGAAGCTAAGGATTAGATATAAGTTAGGGTTTGAAGACGATGGAGCAAAATTAGGGTTTAGATGCAAGTTAGGGCTTGAAATCAATGGAACAAGATTAGGATTTTATATCAAAAGGTTATCTGAGGGGGAAACAAAATGTCTGGGTTCAAATTTTAGTTGATTTAGGTTACTATTTATGATTTGAGAGCCAGGTTTGATTGGATGAGATTTAGGGTTTAAGTGATTGAATCAGCTAAAGCTTTCGGAGGGGAAAGATTTTTTGGAGAGAGATTAGGGGACCTAGGGTTCGCGGTTTGCAATTGAAGAGTAGTGAATCAAGGTTAGGTTGGGTTAGGTAGAGTTGAAATTGTTCGGAGAAGAAAAACTTTTAGGGGAAAGGGAAAGGGATTGAGGGGCGAGGGAAGGACAAAGAGAAAGAGAGGAGGCCATTGGGAAAGAAGAGGATCAGAAGGAAGCACACCACCGGTCTCAACACTCTTTCTCTCTCATCTGGTTGTTTTACTTTTCAAAAAAAGGAGGCAAAAAAGTAAAACATCATTTCATACTCAATTTTAATTGAATATAAATAAAATAATTTGAAACTTATTCAAATTTAAATATTATTTGAATTTTAAATTTAAATATATTTAAAACTAATTTAGGTATTACAAATCTTTTTAGGTATTATTCTATTCGTTTTCTGAATCTTCGACACACGAAAAGAAATTTTTCACATAAATTTAAAAGGATTTTTAGTATTCAATTTAATTTTAGATCTAAATAAAATAGGCCATACTTAGTAAATTTTATTTAAATTCAAATAAAGTTATTAATTTTATTTTAGATTGAATTAAAAATTTAAATTAATCAAATTAATTTTTTATCTAAAATTGATGACTTAAATTGAGTTTAAATATATTTAAATTGAGGATTCAAATTATATTTATATTTGAATAAGTTTCAGATTATTTTATTTAGATTCCATCGGAATTGGATATAAAACAAGTCGTTTAAGTTATACAAATTGATATTTAAATCAAACTATTTTCAACTAAAAAAAATTATCAATTTAAAATAATGATTACTATATTATTTTCACAATAAATATGTTTGTATTACTCTTACGTATATGAAATATTATCGATATTGAATTTGTAAAAAAATAAAATATTTATTTGATTTTTTATTTTTTAAAAATTTTAATTTATTACTTTATTAAAAGAACACAATATTTACAACACATATTTCTTTAATTATTAATAATTTTATTTTTGTTATCAAAATAATTCATGAATTAAGTTTAATATTATTTAGATCCTTATAGTTTGGTAAACTATCAATTAGGTTCATATAATTTGATAAACTATCAAATAGATTACTAAGGTTTTAAATTATTTTCACTATTAGTCCATTGCTACGCAGTATTATCATTAGTTCACATTAGACAGAAATAATGGAGGGACTGACAATGAAAGTAATTTGAAACTTGAGCGACCTATTTGATAGTTTTGAAACTATAAGGACGTAATTGATAATTTACTAAATCACAGGGAGTTTGAATGATTTTAACCCTTTTAACTTTAAAGAACATATATTAGTTTATACAAACTACCACGTTGACCAAGCATCATTTTTTTGACTTGGAAAAAATAGTTTTTATTTTAAATTTATGTTGAGTTACACACTTACACTAATATAAATCCCCCAAACGAAAAAGTGGTGCTGAATAGTTCGCATGGTCTCATAGCTTCATAAGATTATTTTATATAGTAAAGACGGTGTTTTAATGACATGAGAAATTGAGAGTTTATGATAATTTGATAAATATTAAAGGGTTATACTATAGTTTTAGATATATTAGAAGTAAATCCTTTCAATAAAAAATATTGGAAGTAAATGAAATACAAAAAATTATAAGAGATACAAGTATTTAATTGTTAAATGTTTAAACATTATAATAGTCCAAATGATAAAAATTATTTCCATCTTTTTTTAAATAATTATTTCCACCTCAGAAAACTCATGATTTGAAATCATTATTAGGAGATCTTTTATCTTTCTTTCCATGCATTTCCTATAATTAGGATAAATAAGTATTAACATTTTTTATAGACTAAATTACATTGTACCCCCTCTATTTTCAAGGTATATATATATATATATATTATAAATTACACCATATCTTTTTATAGTTTGATATAGTTTTCATTTAACCCCTTATCGTTAAAAATTGGGTTCCACCGATGACGATTGATATGGTAGTTGATGTGACGAGTGATGTGGTAAAGATCTTAGGGCTTGTTTGTTTGTATTTATGTTTTCTATTTTCTGTTTTTGTTTTCAAAAAATAGAGAAACAGAGGAAAAAAAATTGTTTGCCTGTATTCTGTTTATGTTTTTTGTTTTCAAAATTAGAGAAATATAAAAAAAATTAGAGAAATAATAAAATGATGTTTTTCTACATTTTGAATACAGATTTTATAAACAGATTTTTTTACATTGAATAATGAATACAATCTATTAACTAATAATATATTTTAAAGGTGTATAAGAGTTTTTTGGTCAAATAATTTAAATTTATTTCATATTGGACTATCATTATTAAATTATTATTTTTATATAAATTTCAACCAAACACATTTTTGTTTTCTATTTTTTTATTACAAATATCAACCAAATATATTTTCGTTTTTCTTCATAAAAAAAACAGAAACACAAAAATAAGAAATAAAAAAAATAAAGTGTTATCAATCAGCCCTTAATTAACTATTAACCCTAAAGAAAACGTGTTATCTATGAAGAATCTTTTAAATAATGAAAATCAGGCATAATTCAAGTAAGTTAAATCACGCGAATATGGTATTTCCTACACTCCTCTTAGCCAATTTAATTGCTCGAATCACATAGAAGATTCTTTCCAATTTTATTTAACACATTGAATTTATTCCAATTTTTCATTAAAAGAAAACCCCTTCTTTGGTTAAAAATTTACCGGTAAAGCCAATAGAGTTTACATAATATATAACATACTTCAGTGTTTTTATTGTACTTTTTTACTTTTATTTGAAATTTTTAGTTTTTTTATTTTAAAAAAATATTTATTAATTATATTTATAGTTTAAAATAAATGTATAATTTCTGTATTTAGAAAAATAAAAATAAAAATTCAAAACAAAATCTCAACCAAACGTATCGTTTTGGTGCTGCTTCTAGAACTGCAGGATTCAAACACAGTAATACTAAGTTCGTACATGACAATCTTAACCAGTTCCCGTCAATTTGGAGCAGCTATTAGTGGGATTAGCATATCTAACAAAATTGAACATCTGGTGGTCGCCATCAACATCATCACATTGATTAATTAATTTGTTTTTCTCCCCATTTTCTTATTTTGAGAGTTTCATCTGTTGAAATTTGACAAGGGAACTTCTCTGCTTCTAGTTCTCCAGGATTTAAGGAAGTAAGAATCGGGATTCTGGGTGCTTCTTACTTTCTTTTAATTTCTTTAAGTTGTTATAATGTGGGTAATATCAGCCCATAGTCAACTTAAGATACCTATTCTCTAATCCATGGAGGCGAAGACTATATGTTTGATGCTTTGCCCCTTTGGAGAAACAGTATCCAGCAAAGAAATGGCTATCTTTGAATGTTAATAGCCGTTACGTGTTCAGCTGCCCATTTCACTCGTGGATGACGTTAAAAAATTCTCATTGCCCAATCTACCACAATTCCAGAAATTCAACCTGAAGCTGGAATCTTTTCATTTGACCTCACCTGTACTGAAATTCAAAAATTGCGACGTAAATTCCTTCACTCCTTTTTTTTCTCTCTCTTCAAACTTCTGCTTAAAGAGTTATTTAAAAAGTTTCCACTGGCGTCTCTTACTGTTATTCTTAGCTCAATTTACAAGCCCTATTGGTAGTAATGGCTTGCCGATAAACCCCGTTAAACAAGAATAAGGCCAAATCTGTGAATCATACTGAATTTCTGGCATTTGCTAAAGCCAAGATTCAAATTTTGATTCCAAATGACAATTTGGGATGAATTCTTTCTTCGGTTGCACATTACTCAAAACAAGAAATACGCATAAAATATAGTATAACAGATAGAGTGGGGCTCAGATCAGGTATCACCATTTCATATAATCAGATTCGAGAGAGCATGAAAGCTTCGAACTTTAAGAAGCACCGTCACGGCTGCAGCTGAGGAGTGACCGTTGAGGCGGCGGAGAAGCCCAAATCTCAAACTGGTCAGCCCAAAGCCGCCCCGCCGGTGACAGGCATTCCAGAAAGTCGGGTTTTTTCTGCTTTCTTCTTCTGTGTACTACGAAAATTTCGGGTCTTTGGATACCGATCCGTTCATCATCGCCCCCATTTTAGAGAGAGAGAGAGAGAGAGAAGCGAGATCTATGATTATGTATATATATATATGTATATATGCGCGCGTGTGATTGCATGGATCTGTGTGTGAGGGTTGTTGAT
>JAOXYD010000002.1:19355230-19371134 GCA_028565735.1 Pinacopodium congolense | reverse complement strand
TTGGGCCAAATATAAATTAGATTAATTAACCAAAGGGAAACAAATAAGGATAATGACAAATCCTATGTTTAAATCTTGTTTTTCTTCGAATTTTCTATTTTCTGTGTTTACGATTGGTTGTGTTGTTCACTCCTGCTTCCAATTTTGTCTCCATTTTTCTTATTTATTTGTTTTTTATTTAATTTGCTTAAATTGAATTTCTTAAACAAAGTGTAAGCCAAATTGATAGGGTGACTAGATACAATCCTCGTGGGATTGATATATGTTCTTTACTACAAGTACGACTCGTATACTTGCGGTATTGGGCGTAAAACTCGTAGTCATAGTTTGTTTTTGCAACGAATTATACACTCGAACAACTTTGTGAATAGTACCATCAGAAGGGTGAATAATAATCTAAATTATCTTTTGATGTGGAGGATTTGCTTTTAATAGCAGATATAGACACTCAAGGTGGTTTTGATACCATTTGTTGAGAAAAAATGGGCTTTGAATAGAGTAGGATCGTAGCTAAAATGAAACTGAAAATAATAAAGATAAAATAGACACACATATTTTAAGTGGAAAACTCCTAAATTAGGGTAAAAATCACGGATAAGTATAGAAGAATTTTATTATAGGAAAAATAGAGAATTATAAGAAGAACAACTAGACTCACAAAAATATATAAAATATTTTTGTCTCTCCTTTTGTTTTTTCTTTTCCTCACTCTCACTTCTCTCATTTTTCTCTACTTATTTTTGCTTATTATTCTCGTCTTCATCTCCTGCCTATTTATAGGAAGGAGTGCTTGGTGATGGTAGGCCTTTATTTTTATTAAGTGTTTCTATGGGTTTGGATAAGGAGAAGAGTAAAGAGACGAAAATAGAGAAGAAAAAGAATAAGATCTAGAGATTGTCCAAGGATTTGGCTAGTTTTTCGACAAATAAAGCTAAGAAGAAAGATGCTTTGGGTGAGTTCAATTACTTTGTTTTTCTCAAACCTCTTTATAGGCTAAGAATTTCATGTCTAATCACTTTTTGTTATGTTAAATTTTGGATTTTAATAATTTTTGGCTGATAATTCTCTTAACATAAGGTTGTTCTTTTATTACATAATTATCATATTTTGTGTTTCTAGACTATAATCATACATGATAAAAAATTTATTTCGTGTTTTGTTTAGAGATGATAATGAATTTTGATAATGATAAACCACAAAGTAACATGTTTCCCATCTAAAGAAGGAAGCAATAGGGGTGCTACTTACAGAGTTGGAGTATATGAGAACAGAGCTTAAAGAACAAAAGAGAGAGAGAGAGAGAGAGAACAAAGTTGGAAAAGGCTCAACATGAAGCAAATTACATGTGCAAAACTTCTTAGCAAGCATAGTACTGATCAACACCACTTGTTGCCTTCATGAATCGATTAGTTTCTTTGTCATTTTATATAGAAGTTTCTCGAATAAAAGTTTTGTAGTCGTAACATTTCAAACTATGACAAAATGAAAACTGTTGTAGATCAATTTAGTAGTTGTAAGTAATTACATTGTGGGAATGAAGATATGTATAGTAGTGTATTTTCCAACAGCCATGTAACTAACAATGTCAATAAGGTAAACACAAGTATGTGGGACTTAAGAACCTTTATGTTTAAGCATATGATAATAAGATACCAATCTCGTTGTACTTGGTAAAACAAAATGTTTTAGAAAGAGGTAATGGGAGAATGCAATTAAATTGAATGAACGTAATTTCAAGTCTAAAAGAAACTCTATTAGCATGCTGACACAACATGGAGAATTTTTTAGTTCTAAAAAAGGTTGCCTATAGCATCATCACTAAGATTAACGTGCCTACTTGCCTTTAACAACGACAACATCTAAATATAAAATGAATATGTTATTACGATTTTCATTTGTAACAATATATTTGACTATTTAATGACTAAAAATTTTGAAAAAGATATATATATATATATATTCATTGATGTAAAGGAGTTCATTGAATGGCAATTCTTAGTTGGTATTATTAATTTTGGATTTAATTCATTTAAGAACATAATTTAATATATAAAAATTATATTAAATTAAAATTATATTAACATGCATTCTTATAATAAAAATAAAATATATAAGATAATGAAGTCAAATAAGATTATTATTTAATTTTTAATATAAATTTCAAATAGATATTTATTTTGTTTTTTAATTACAAATCTCAATAAAAATTTTTTTGTTTTTTACCTTAAAAACATAAATAAAAAATAAGAAATAGAAATAAAAAACTATAATAAAAAAGTGATACAAAATGGCTCTGTAGTTTTCCATGCATCATCTTCTTTCATTCGATTATAGTAATACTCATTCTTTAAATCAATCTTTAAAACAAATTGTAGCCATACAACTCATCAAGCATATCATCTATCCTAGGGGTAGGATGTCTATACATTACATTGATTTTGTACATACCTATTTATGGTTATCTCCATCTCCTTATAATGGTTCTTCATACTTCTTGAACCTTGGTTCAATACCTATAGCTTCTTATAAAAAATCCTTGTAATAGTGATTCAAGATGAATCTCTTTCACATCATGACCTTCGTCTCATCTCAAGTTAAGATATGTCTTTCATCACTCCAGTGCCTACTAAACATCAATCGATCTTACTAAATACTAACATAATTTATAAACTTTATAATTACGAACTTCACCCTCTTCTCTTCAGAATAATTGTAATAGTAAAATAAATGTTCTACCTTATGCTCTTAGTTTAAATACATTTTAGGATTATTTCTCCCTTGAAATGTTGATACCTACCATGCCACTGTCTTGCTTTGCAAAAGCTCTTACTCCACTACTTGAACCAAACTTCTCATACTCTAAGCTCTCTCCCTTTTCGCCCTTAAACTTGGGTTTCTTTAGAATTTTAGACTTAAATGAAGTCTCCATGCTATCTAATTGTGTATTAACAGTCTAAAATTTTGGACAGCCTTCATGAATAACTTAAGCTTCATGTCCCTATCTACACCACTATTCATCTAGACTTGTAATAGTGCCTAATTTATACATATTTTTAGTTTGATCTTTTTTTTAACTTGGATTTTAGGCTATTTTATGTAATTTTGGAGTTTACATGTTCTAATTATTTAATTTGATATTAATTACATGAAATTAGACAAAATTTGATTTTTTTGTAAGTTATTGAGTTGATTACAATCATAGGAAACCTAAGACTAATTGTTAGATTAAAAAGAGGAAGGAAAAGCAAGGTTTTTAGATAGAGAGTGTATCTCATGGTCTATCTCATAGCCATGAATTTGGCCATGAAAGTTCTAGTCCATTTAAAGTAAATAAGGAAAATATCATGATCATAGTAAAATTCTCATGGTTATGATAATTATGCAATTATAAAAACGAATTTTGATAGGAGAATCTTTTACCGTGGGAAAGGGAGAACCCACTGTCCTAAAGAGGGAATCTTATACCAAAGATATTTTACACAAGATTCAACCAAATCAAGAGGAATCCATCAAGATTCAAGTGAAGATTTAATAACAAAACATCATGACAATGAGCTTTAATAAGCTTTCTATTCCTTCGTGCTTCCTTGATGATTGATGGGTTTATTTTTATCAATAGGAACTTATTTTCCTTGAAATATAAATGGGATAAACCTCATAACTATTTTCATGGTTTATTCTTGATTTAATGAAAGAATCAAAATTTCTTAGGTTTATTCATGATTATTATTGTGTTTGTGATAGGATTTTACTAGCAAATTCAATTAAATATTATATTTCAAATATTTTAATTGAGAAATAATTTATGTTAATAGATTATTTTCATGAACAAAAAATGCTTGCAAAAATATCTAGAGATATACTTACATAATTTTTCTAGGTAGATTCAAACATAACATATGAAATCCATTGATCATTTTAATGCATCTTCTTATTTTTCTAATCTAGAAGAAATTCTAATCAATCAACTAAGAGATAAAAATTATATTTCTTAAGAAATAATATAATTTCATTAAAGGATTTAACTAGTCTAAGTCATTAGGTTAATCATTAAATCAAGAAAAAGCTTAAGTGTATTAAGGTTTTATGAGAAGTATTTATATACATTTTATTCCTATTGATTATTACTTCTTTATGTTAATTACCTTGGATTGTGATTTTAATTTAATTAGTTAATTTTTGTTTAATTTAATAATTCAATTAAATTAATCACTCGTTTTGTTAGATTAGTTGTAATCTTCATAGGAATGATACCCATACTCACTGGATTATATTATAAAGCAATTGATGTATTTACTTACTTGATCTTAGTATTTTTTAGATTGCGAACATCTTCTCATAATAATATATTAGTAATACAATTATAAATTGGTTTAGTAATAAAATTATAAATTAGTTCACCTCTCCCACTTTCTTACGTGTTTATGTTTAATGTAATGTTTAATCTCTCGTATTTCACCTAAATATGGCTTTTCTCAATACTATGCTCACTACTCTTATCTATTGCCACTTAATTTATCCTTACAAATTCTTTAGGAAGAACTTTATGAATGGTCCTACTAATGCAAAACAAGTAGCAATTAAACTTAAAGGAATAGTACTGATGGATGAACATTAGGGGAAAAAAAAACACGAACTCAAGGAATAGAGCAACCAACAAGAAAAACAAGGAATTGATAAATTAAAAGACTTGGGATTTAATGAAAAAATACTCGAACTATGAAAAAGGTGAAATTAATGGTCAGAGTTAGGAAACGACAAATTATGAACTAGACTTTTGTTTCCCTATGGAATTAGGCAAACCCAAAATGACTTGAACGCTAATTTCAACATAGAATTAAATGATCTAATATCACCTTTCTTTAGTTTTTTCCCTCCTTTTTCTTTCTTTTTTTTCTTGATACTATGAATATGATTGTAAACAATAAACTAGATTTGAATCAAGATCATAACCTTTTAAAGGGAGTGTAGAAGAACAAAAAAATCGAGGAAACAAAATACTCTAAGGAACCATAAAAACCAACGAATATAAATGAATTTATGAGAAATAAAGATAGATAATAAATGATTTAAAGAAAAATCAATGCTCTGAATGATGCAAAACGTAGATTACATATGATCTAAAACTTGAATTATATGGAATAGTAAGCTATGAATGTCTTATTAAAGTTCTTAAGGGAGAAGAAATGTTGAAATTTTTGCAAAGAAGATTTAACTCTCGAACAAATTCAATAATGTTCTAATTCGTTATAAGTAATAGCTTAAACAGAATAAAAATACTAATAATTATAATCTTCAATGTGAAGGTAAATCTATAATTTTTACAAAAAAATTAAACCTAAGGTTTTAGACCACCCCATAGTTAAACGACGCTTAAATTGAGGATAAATGGTGTCATTATCAAGGGCTATTATCCTCCTATTTGTATTTTAGACTAAAATGATGATTCCTTGAAGTTAAAAGGTGCCATTTATCTTCTATCTTTTATGGTGAAAAATGTTGCTAATCAAGTGAGAATAATGGCATCATTTTAGTAGGCCATTTACCTTATAACATCAACTTAACATGACACCATTTGCACATGAATCCTCGACCTGGATTGTTACCAGGTTTTATTGACTTTCTAATGTCTTTTCTTCTTTAAAAACATGTAGATAAGTGACTATTCTTAGCGAAACCTCTAAATCTTTGAGAACAACTTTTCTTATAACTCCATAATCAATCCTTGAAGGGCTTCTTTCATGCACTTGATTTTGGTTTTCATCATTACATCCAATATCTTTATTATGAAATAAACAGTATAAGAGATTAAAAAGAAGAAAAGAACACACAGATTTAATGAGGCTCAAAAACCTTGTGTTTGCTACATCTTTGGAAGTAAAGTAGCTTTGATTTTTATTATTCCACTGAAAGCAATAGGGTACTTTTATAAAAACCCTTAATAGTTTTGGTACAATTTAAAC
The DNA here is from genome assembly GCA_028565735.1 of Pinacopodium congolense. Taxonomy (NCBI): domain Eukaryota; kingdom Viridiplantae; phylum Streptophyta; class Magnoliopsida; order Malpighiales; family Erythroxylaceae; genus Pinacopodium; species Pinacopodium congolense. The sequence continues at coordinate 19,365,171 of JAOXYD010000002.1, read as the reverse complement.
AAGTTACATTTTTTTTAAATGGCGGCCTATTGTGACCTAAACAATGCCATACATCTCCAGTCCACCCACAATGATTTTGTATCATACCACGGGGGAAACCTATCTTATTGTACCCCAACAATAAACCGAGAAAAAACACCTGTGAAGGGCAAGTTCTAGAACTCCACTCCGATCTGCTAACCCTTCCAAGTATATATGTGAGCCACATATAAAACAAACTTTCAGTGGTTTAAAACGATTACTAGACATAAATGCATACACGAATTGATCTCCTTGTTAAAAAGCTAAGTGGGAAATGGAGAATGTACATCAACTTCATAGGTTAGAGTAGAACTTGACGAGAAAGTTTCTTGGTTTTATGGTGACTTAAAGGGGGATTAAGGTCAACCTTTAAGAGATTGATGCCATCGTTGAAATTACTAGCCCCAAGTCTATAAACAAGATGTAACAAAGGATTAAAAGTATTTCATGATTTCTCTCTAAATGCACAAAAAATTATCTATAAATTTTCAAAATCTTGTTACAATGAAAGGAATTTTGATGGATTCATTAATGCTAGAGAGCCTTCGAGTAACTTGAAGCATACATGCAACACGCATTTCAATTTTTCAGGCCTTTCATGGTTGAAAAAATTATATTTGTACAATATTATATCATTGAAGGTAATGAACTAGATCTTACTAAGAGAGGACAAAGGTATGACAAGTGTAAAAAACATTCTAGTCTCTATCCTAACTTTGTAGTTTACTACCTAATCCCTTTTATGCAATGGAGAATATACATATATGGGTCCTCCTTCTCTACCCCTTAAAGAAAGATAAAGGAACTCATCTTCATAGTGATAGGAAATTTCACCAAGTGTTGGAGGTAGAGAGATACATAACAATCACACATGGGACTATGAAACAAATTTTCAAGACCAATATCACCATCAGGATTAAAATCCATTTGATTTTGATCAAAGAAAAAGGAATACAATTTAGCAGTAAGAACTTAAGCTATCATAAAACAATGGAAGTCATTAACTAAACTATTTCCAAGGCTAAAAAACCAAATTCGAATAAGAGAAAGGTATCTAGGTAGAAGAGATACACTTAATGTCATAAATGTATCAAACCATCCCTAACTCTGTAACAAAAGAATCTCCTTTCAATCTTACTTTTATAGTAGAAGCCTTGATTCATATAAAATTGGAGGCCCCCTAAATTAAGTGTGAACACTTATAAATTAAAGGTAAAACACAATTTGATTTATGAGAAGATATACATAGCACAAATCAAGATTGTAGCATATCAACAGAGAATAAGACTAAAATACCATAAAAAAGAAAAAGAAAAAAAGACCTAAAAGAGGGAAATCTGGTACTAAAAAAGGTTAATGTCTTTAGCAAAGGTCTGTAGCAAAAGGAAAGTTAATACTTAACTAGATTGGGCCATTCAATAATATAAAACTTCCTCTTAACTGAAACTTATAAATTAGCACACATGAGTCAAAATAAAATATATATTGATCTTATAATAGCATTCACATTACTTAATAAAATTTTTTAGGTCTTTTTATTTGAATTATATATGTATATTTAAATTAACACATACAAATGCAATGATTTAGATCAGCCAATGGTGATTGCTTAAACAAAGACAAACCAAGATTTCGCATTCAAATACATAGATCTGTCAAAGACAATCATGCAAACAAAGGAACATCAAGAGTTTGCATGAAAAAATTCAAATATTTCAAAAGCATTCACACAATGATAAACTAGGAGTACACAAGCAAAGATATAGAATGTCAAGTAACAATTACATAAATAAAGACATACCCAGATTCACAAGAAAATTTATAGATCTATCAAAACGTAATCGCGTTTGCATATTTACTACATAGACATGCTAGACACATTAAATGGCTTGGACACAAAATTCTTGCATTTTAATATAGAACATAGTTAAAGGTCTTTTTATGGTCCTCTAAATTTTAAATAAAATAAAGATTATAACTCAAACTAAATAATACCATAATCAATAGGACAAGTACACCTATCTTTATAATTTAGTTAATATGAGTCCGAATTTTGTCCTACAAAAATTTCTCTACAACTAGTACTCTCCATCTATCTATGATCTACCCTATCCAAATTGATGACTAATTTAAGAATTAACTAAAATTAAACTAGAAAAATAACTAACATCTCTAAGACAATTCAATATATTAAAGGATGCAAATGATAAAGTTAGGACCTAGATGATTAATCCCTTTAAAACATTTAGATGTTCATTTTTAAATCTTGATTCCATGTTGACTAAATCTACTTATAACATATAATCTCCAAATTAAATAATAATCTCTCTCAATCAATACAATTTTTATCCTCTTGAATGAATAATTAGAAATATCTTTTTAATTGAAATACTAATTGGATGCATTACTATGATCTATGCAACCTATAATTTTAGATAGTTTTGTATTTAATCCAAAGACTTATATAAGCCTATTCCTAGTACCTAATACAATGCTTCTCTATCTATAGATTGATCTATTCATTAAATGATTTTTGAATTTAGATATACGGAATTAGATGATACAATTGAAATTAATAATAAATAACTTAAATCCAATGCAAAATATCCTTAGATAAACCTAAGGCAAAATCTAAAATTCTTACATTAGATAAAAGAAATAGTAATAAAACACTACATCTTAGGATTCATATCATCTAGATCATATAAGAATTTAGTTTATAAACATATTACAAGGCACAACAACAATTATAAAATATAAAGGCTTTGAAAAAAAACTCATTCTTTTGAAGAGCTTTGAGACTTTAATGTTTAATGTTGCTAGTAGAAATCCATTCTTAATTGGTAAAATTTAACAAAACTCTTTAGTTTTCCTCCTTCAAATGACTAAAATCATGTACAAATGGCTTAGGATTGGTAGGTGTATAGTAGGCTATGTTTCTAAGCTATTATTAAGTGTTTTGAGTGTCATTTGTGTGTTTAAAGCTTAGTTTGTATACTCTTTTACATTCTTGTTAATGTTTTTGTGTTTTTATTGATGTTTGATGATGAAGGGAAAGGCCTTGATCTTATTTGAGGTTTGGGTTGATGTGTTTCGATGTTTAGATGAGTAAGAAAATCTTGGAGAAAAGCTAGAGAGAAGCTAAAAAAATAAACTTGGGAACTTCCTCTAGGGCACAAATATGCCTTAGCACGACCATGCTAGCCTTAGACATAAATTTTCTATCAACATGGCACCCTCGCCTAAACACACTCTGCTAAATTTTCCAAAATATGTGTTTTATGAGCCTTGGAGGCTATTTTTGGGACTCGAGATGACTTGAAAACCTTAGGAGCCACCTTAGGTGAGTTAAGGAGTGTTTAAGGAAACAAATAAATAAGTTTTGGTGGCTACCAACAAAAGATAAAAGGATCAAACAAGTAAAACATCAACAACAACTCAAATTTGTAAATTTTCTACACAAAGGTGAAAAAAAGATTATTTATAAAGCTACAATCTAGTTTCTTATCTCTTTTCTTTCTTATCATTTGTATGATAAATGTGAATTTTGTGGGATTAATTTACGTTACAAATAGATAAATTTTATGTTATGAAAAACTCTTAAATTATTTTGTTAAAATCATGTCTTATTGGTTTAATTTATATTCATTTGTGAGGATTATTTTAAATATTCATTAATCTAAATTGAGAGGTTAGATTAGGACATTTATGTTAGTTTACATGACCACAGTTGGTACTCCAATAAACTTATAAACATTAGGTTAATAGCCAATTGAAGAGCGATCATCATCAATTATTAATTACCTATAGGATGGCTTTAAAACTAGTTGGATAGTTAGGAAGGATTTTAAGAGATCAAGATATTAAAATTCAATTCCTATTAAATTCAATTAGGGAAATTGGTTAGTTCTTGAGAGAGGTAATCAAAATTATAAGATATCTAAGATCAAGCATAATTGAATCATTAAAGTAAGAGAATGACAAAATAAGAATAGAATTAATTCCTATATGTTGATCATTGGTTATTCTTATGTTTAAAACTACATCCTTAATTATTTAATTGTTAATTGGTTTTCATTTAATTTAATTTCAATGGAATTAATTTTAGAATTACCTTAAATAATGTGTAATTCAAGTTACTAAGTGACTAAATAAATCCTTGAGAGAATGATATTAATATATTATAAGATACGAGTAGTATACTTGTGGTAGGATAAACAACAAGGATTGGCTTTTGATCTCTTAGTGACAGCTCTAGGTCATCAAAAGCTTATACGAGTTGAATAAAACCCAAAAGAGAACTTAAATAGGAGTGGAGGCACAATTATCCCATGGCTAGTGTCACAACTATTGGATAAGCCATGGAATGTAGTCCAAAATCACAGCCAAGGTCATAATCATGACCTTTGATCGTGGAACCCACTACATCTTTGCAAAAGCTTGTTGTTCTCTTAAAATTTTCCATTGATTACATCATAGTTGTAGGATAGGGCATGGAACACATCTTTTTTATCCATCAAACCATCTAATTTCTTCCATAAATCAATATGTTCATCAAAACCTTCAAAATTTTTATTTTTATCAAGATCATCGTGAGCAATATCATATTCAAGGTTTAACATAAAAATGCATAAAATTCACATAAATATTGCCTCAAACCGAGGAATTAAAATATGAAATCATGCCTAAAAGTATATAAAAAGAGTACAATCAATAATCTTGAAATCTAAAAACTAAAATAGAAGTACAAACTAAAGATTCATATAAGCATACCACTTATCTAATAAATAGGCAACCACAACAAGAAAATGCTAAGATAAATGACACGTAAAAAAATATAGAAATATTTAAACACAAAATACAATGCTAAATTTGAAAATAGAAACTAATATGAAAGCTAAAAAAGCAATCATAAATAGAAATCCTAAATACTCAAGAACACTAATAATAAGAATTATCTATTTAATAATTACATGACACATTTGGGAAAAAGTTTATGACCTTTAGTAGCAAGCTTGTTATAGCAACATAGGAGAAACTCTAAAAATTTATCTTTTCATTGTCATCCTCTGTGCCTCCCTCAATGGCATTGATTTTGAGGGCTACATCTCTAAGTAGTAAGGTCTATAAGCCTCGCCTATAATGATTTTCAAAAGTTATTAAAATTTTTTTTTAAGGAATCCACCATCTTCTCAAAGTGGAATGACTTAAAGGTTTTCTTTTTAAGAAATCCATGCAAATTTAAGGCGTATTACTCTCTACTTACTTGTTTATACATGGCCTCTTTAAGTTGCTAGACAGTGGCAATAAGTTTCTAAAAATTAAATTCAAGCATCTCATATGCCCATTTTAGTTCTATTATCTATTCTTCTTTAGCCTCCCTCATCATTAGAAGATTCTTGTTGAATTCCTCAACATCACATACTAACTAATCTCGTTCCCACATAAACCTTTCAATCTCTATAGTAACTCACTCATTACAACTAAGGAGCTCAAGGCCTACAAAACTAAAGATGAACAAAATAAAATGATGATGATGGTTAGTCCCTTTATGGCCTCCAAGAGAGGAGAATGAATTAGATGATACTAGATTTTTCTAAGTTTTTATAATTCCTTTATACCTAATTGAAAGTTTGCTCTTAATCTAATCACGAATATTTAATTTTCTAATTATAAAAAGTACTTGAACTAAAATATACTTGAAAAATATATGTGAAATCATAATTTAATGCAGTTGAAATGTGAAAAATAAAAAATAAAATAAATAATGATATGATGAAATAAATTAACTTAAAAAATTAAAGGAGATAATGAGAGAAGATTCAAACCAAATTTATAGTAGTTCAATGTCAATTCGATACCTACATCTACTCAGTACTTCATTAGAAATTTAACTATCTGAAATCACTTGTACAACACTCTTTTTTTCAACGAGTTCTAAGATAACCTTTATAAAAACTTAATTTTTGAATAGGTTTAAGTGTAAAACTCACAATATTCTTATCTCACACCCTTACAACTCTGAAAATACACTTCACAAACCTACCAAATTGACCATCCAAAGCATCTAAAGGGGCTCACAAATCACTTGAATGAATGCAATAAAAGCACACATAAATTTATACCAAAAACTCACTTAAACATTAAAAATAAAAACATAAAACACCTTAAATCACTATATACATATTTCACTACACTTGGATGCCCTACACAATATCTAATGCATCTTTTTATAGTGAAAATTCAATCTACTATCCATTTATGATAGTTGCAACGTTAAAAATTTTTAAATTTATTTTCTATTAATGTGTGATTCTTATATACATCGATCAATCAAACCATATGAAATCCTATAGTTAACCAGTGGTGATCGACCAATCCTTGTACAAACTAGTTTTTCAACCCCACAACACAATCAAACACAATCAAATCAATACAAAACAATTCTTAACACTTTAAAAAATTTTATTAACTCTTTATTTTTAACTCTTAAAATATCCTAACATATTTTTAAACACTTTTTTATACAAACTTTGACATATTCAATTATTCTAACAAATTCACACAACTTAACCACAAGTCTTAACATATTCACTCAATCTAACCTTAAAACCCATCCTAACATTTCCCAAACACTTATTTTCCAATATAATTTAATACACACATATCCATCTAACTCTTAAAAGCACTCTACTATATCAAGAGGATCTTTTAAAAATCATTCATAGAAAATTCCGCTTGATTATGCACCGCATATGCAAAATCACTAACCATGAATGCAAAATGCATGAGTTAAGCCCTTTTTACACAATGCAAAGATGAAGATAAGTTTACATCAAAATTTACAGCAATTGATATATTAAAATCTATCTTGGTCTTTATAGTGATCCTTTCTTTTCTTTGATTATCGTAAACTCCATTTTATGCTCCAAGGCCCTAAAATGCATCCTTATGACAACTTTTATTGTCAAGCACACACTTCATCTTCAAACCTATTTTTGCACACATCAAACAAAATAAATACATTAATAATAACATTTTTTCAATATCAAGAAATAATTTAAACTATCCTTAGTTTAAAAATGATGATGATGATGATGATTGCAAATGTCAATGATCAAGGCACTAAAAAATAATGGATGGATAAGTAACCCTTAAAATCATACCCTAGTTATATTATGCTTTGTTAAGGCATGAAGTGTTTACCAAGCTCTTTTTCCCTAATACCATGTATCCCTAAGGATAACTACAATGCAATCAACTTATGGACCCATACTGCTAATGCCAAAACTGGAATATATTAACTTAATATTCTACTGATGGTAACAAAGAAAAGCCTTTTCCTTAATCCCATTAGTAAGTAGGGAGCTTTAGATAAGGAAGGATAGAGGCAACATTACCTCTTCAATGACCCCGACATGAAGATTATATGCTAACTCTACAGGGATGACCTTGTACTCCATAAGAGTATCTAATTTCTTCCTTTTCAAGGAACCCACAGTGTGCTTGACCCTTCTTATTCAACTTGTTTATTAAATTCTTCAAGTTCATATTTATATAATGAAAAAGAGATTTAAAAGTTAAAGGCCAAAGGGGGGAGAAAGAAATAAAGGAAACATAGTTGTTTCTCTATCTGATACCTAACTTCTAATACAACTTCTTTATTCAACATTACATCCTTAAGGGGTAGAGAGAGATTCTTATTTAGTAATATTCACACTTGATTATGCAATTCTCTATGATTCTTATATCTCTTATTATAATAGGGGTCAATGTTTTCGCATACAACCCTAAAAGGTCAACTACTACCATCCTCCAAACTTAGGAACACCAAATTCATCTTCCGTTCCTATGCCCATTAGGGGGAGAAAAAATAGGAATGACTTAATTTGATGCTTAAATTGAAAATTTTCTAAAGACAACTCAAGGTCTCTAAGTTTATAAGCCATTATAAAGTATGATTTTATTGATGCATGCAAAACGTACTTAAGATTTGAATACATATAAACCAAATATTCTCAAATAATAATACTAAAACAAGTAAATAGATAAGTGCACCTATTGTAGTATAGTACAACTTTATGAGTTCAGGTTATCACTTCACGAGGACTATAATTATTAGAGAATTTTTATCCTAGTTATCTAACCTTATCAATATTTAATTGATTGATTTATTATTGAAAATAAATGAAATAAATAAATACAAATCCAAGGATGAATTCACAAGAAGTACCATGTAATAATGAAGTGAGGATCTAAATAGTTAATCTCCCCTAAGATGTATTAGCATCCAATCTTAATTCAGTGGATTCTCTAAATTATCTTAGACTATAGGCTCTCTAAGATAAATTACACTCTCTCTTGAGTTATATAATTTTTATTCAGATTGATAAGTTAAAAGAATTTCTCTCTATCTCAAAATATCAATTGAATGAATTAATGTGTTCCATGGAACTCACTATTCTATCAAGTTCATACTTAAACCGAACATCTCATATAAGCTTATTTATAGGTCTTCATGCTAGATGCATCACTTATGGAATGATCTAATCCTATATTCAATTTCTTAATATAAACTATATAATCATACTATTAGAATTGAAGTTTATTTTCATATAATAAAAAAAACCAATGTCATTAACTCTATAAGTGAATTCAATGAAAATCTAGAAATTAAACATTAAGAAAGCATTAAGAAAGCAAATGATAACTTAACTAAAATTAAACATTAAGCACATCAATTAATCAAAGAACATAATAAATATAACTTAAGCAACAATACTTTGATTAATTCAAAATAACAATAATAATACAAGAAATAAAGTGTTTAGAATGAACCAAATCATATTCCCAAATTGTTATCTAACTTTAAACTCTGTGTATGAAGCTGTTGGAACTTCAAACAACCTAAAAATTTCAAATTGCAAAAGAAAGAAAATAAAAACTACTTTGATATGAAAACTAAAGAAAGAAAATGTATTTTTGATCTACTTTTGAGAGCTTAAAACGTCTAAAGAGGTCCTCTTTATATAGGGTTTGAGCAGCTACAAGTGGAGGAAGAAGATAAGCCACAAATGTTGAAGAATCTGTTGAGACAACGTGTCTGCACCCTATAATAGTAGTCTCTATGGATCTACAATAACGTCGTTATATGATGAACAGCCCGCCGTTAGCCTACAAAATCTGACTTATTCAATGATGGTCTACAGTCCTTCAACGATGGGCTGTACAAGGTACCGTTAATGATCTGTTTTCGTAATCTTCTTGCATCCTTTCCACCTAGTCTTCAATTCTTCACATCAAACTGCAATTGAATCAATTCTAAACATAAATTAAACATTTAAAAACTAAAATAGGGGTAAATTGACATTAAATAATAACCAAAAACACTATGATTTTACCCCCTAACAATTCACATAAAGTATCAATTAGTTGGAGTTTTTGAATATAATATTCTTTTAATCAGATGGCTTTCAAGATTTTCTCATCCACTTTATGTTTTTATCATTATCAGGCCCACTCACATACATTAAAGTACTACTTATTTTATCTCATCTTAATTGAAAATTAATATGTCTTACCCTTTTTGAAGATATTTTTTTTAAGAAATAGATACATATACCAATGATATAATATAGATACACAAAAGGGATTAGTTATAAAAAAAACACACAAATCTACTTCTAAATTTCCACCATTCCATCAAAATCATCAAATCGACCTACATAGGTGGAGTAGAGTTTTTGGCATGTCTAAGTTTATCGTCTAAGTAAGTGATTCTTTACCCTTCAGCTAACCAATATCTAGTTTCCACATAACTTCCATCTCCCTTTCCTTACTTTTTTACGACTCCATTTAGTATTAGTTGTTCTTTGACCTAGTTAAAAGTTTCATATTGTAGTTTCTCTTTTGTAGTTTCA
>JAOXYD010000002.1:19302130-19339912 GCA_028565735.1 Pinacopodium congolense | reverse complement strand
CCTAGTGTTTGGTGAGGTCTTCTGACTTGAGAGAATGTCGATTTGATTGTAACCTTCGTGACCTTTAAGCCTTTGGTCAGTTCTTCACCTAGTCCAACAAACATGCTACTCCCCACTTTGTGCAAAAAAAGCTAGAAAGAATCCTGGTCAATCCCCTTTGGCTCTCAACTTTCCCTACTTCCTCTGGTGTTGTTGGGTTGCCTCTCTTCTCTAACCATTGCCCCTTGACTCTCCTTTTGCCTGGTTGTAGCAGAGGTTGCTCTCCCTTTAGGTTTTTTTTAACTTTTTGAACTCCTTACCAACCATTCTTCCTTGTGTTGCTTTAGTCTAGAGCACTCCTCTTCTGAACACTCCTATGTTCAAAGTGGTTCATAAGCTGAAGATTGTCAGGCTAGCGTTGAAGTCCTTGCAAAGGGAGGTAATCTCGGATGTTAATCTTCATGATAAGTAGGCCTTGGATCATCTACTATCCATGTAGCATTCCCTTGCCAGGTAGCACTCCCCTTCCCTTTAGTAGACTGAGAAAGATGATCTTCGTGCTTATTATTCTTCCCTTGCTCACTAGGAGTCCTTTTATAAATATATAACACGCATCTAATGGTTGATGAAAGCGGATAGTAACACTAAATTCTTTCATAATTCTCTCCTATTTTTTAGGAATCTCAACTCCATTTATTCTCTTCAGGATAATTCCAATGTGATTCTTACTGATCCACTTGATATTAAAAAACACCTACTTGATTATTTCAAGGCTTCTAAGGGGACTCCTACCCATCCCTCTTTGCGTTTTTCTCATTTGGCTATCATCCGGTATTGCTTTGATCCTCTTCTTGCTGAGTCTCTTACTACTTCCTTCTCCCTTGATGATGTTAAGGATGCTTTTTTCAGTTTTCACCCTAATAGAGCGCTTGGACCGAATGGGTTCAATGGTCACTTTTTTAGACAGGCTTGAGATCTTATTGGAAGGGACTTGACTGAAGCTGTTTTTAATTTTTTAAGTCTAAGAAATTGATGAAGGAAGTTGATGTTACTTTCATCACCTTAATGCCCAAATCTGCTCACCTGACCTTGGCTTCTGATTTTTGCCCTATCTCCTACGATAATATGCTGTATAAAGTTATCTATAAGCTATTGGCTAAAAGGCTCCAACATTTTCTCCCATTCTTGATCAGTCCCAACCAGTCTACCATTATTCAAGGTAGACGCATAGGTGACAATATCCTTCTTACTAAGGAGATCCTCCACAATTACCACATAGATAATGGCTATGCTCGATGTTCTTTCAAAATTGATTTGAAGAAGGCCTATGATTCCTTACAATGGAATTTTATTGCCCATAACCCTCCGAATTATGGGGTTCCCAGATTTATTCATTCATTGGATTTGGGAATGTATCTAAACTTCCACTTTGTCTATTCTTGTTAATGGGGACCCTACTCCCTTCTTCAAACCCTATTACATCTGATATAAAAGGATCCCTTGTCCCCTTACCTTTTCATCATTTGTATGGAGGCCTTAACTTAGATTCTTAATCTCCATACCTCTATGCGTTGTAACTTCTCTTACCATTGGAAATGTAAGGATCTACTTTGTCGATGATCTTTTGCTCTTTTGCTAGGCAAATCGCCCTTCTATCCATTCCTTGCTCCAAGTCTTAACCTTATTCTGCTCTCTATTTGGCCTGGCGATTAACTCTCACAAAAGTCATGCTTTTTGTGACCTCCTTGGATGCTATCATTTATAGCCTTGTTTCCTCTCTTTAGTTTTGGAGTTTACCCACTTCCTGTTAAATATTTGGGGCTACTGTTAATTTCTACTAGACTTTCCCGATCAGACTGCCTTCCTCTCCTTCTCAAGGTTGAGAATCGTATCTCCTGCTAGGCTACCAAGTCCTTATCTTTTAAAGGGCATCTTCAGCTGGTGATTTCTATTTTACACTCCTTTTATGTGTACTGATATGGTCGTTTTCTGCTCCTTAACACTATTACCAAGGATTTGGAGAAGAATTTGCGTCGCTTCCTTTGGTTTGGTACCTCCAATATCTCTTATCATGCTAAGGTCAATAAGAAGTAGGTATGCACTCTGAAGCATGTGGGTGGCCTTCGCATTCGGTTTTTAAAACCGTAGACTATGGCTCTCCTTACTAAGCAGATCTGGATCCTCTTCTCTAATAAGGAAGCGGGTTAAATGGGTACATAGTGTGATCCTCAAATCCAACAATTTCTAGACATATGTTCGCTCCTACAGAGATTCGTGGAGCTAGAGGAAAATTATTAATGCCAGGAACTCTTACATAACTAAAATTTGAATTAAGATTGGTGATGGACTAGCTACAAACCTCTGCACTAATCTTTAGCATCTGAAAAGTATTCTCCTCCATATTTTCTCTTCTCAACTTCCCTATGATTTGGGCCTTCTTCGGGGCTGCAAGGTTGCCAACATCATCCATAATGGTGGTTGGCGATGGCCTGAACCTAATTCCCCGGATCTACTAGAGCTCAAGCAGATTCCCATCCTTTATGCTCCTAATCTTCATCATCGTGATTGTTTAGAGTCGGTTGCACCTTCTAAATCCTTTTCAAATACCAAGGCTTATAAGTTTCTTCATCCTACTACTGGGTCCCTCTTTAGTTTCCTGGTGGTTTGGTTAAATGTTTTGCTTCCTTGTCATAGCTTTATTATCTGGCTTGCCTTTAAAAAGAAGTTCAATATTCATGATAGGCTTAGATTTGACTATTGCCTCAATTTTTTGAATTCTTTTTATGGCAGAGGTAGAGTGCCATGATCATCTGTTCTTCTCCTATGCCTTTGGTACTCAGATTTGGATGGACTTACTCACCAAATGTGGCTCAGATTTAGATGAACTTACTCACCAGATGTGGCATCTCTTGGGACCCTATGTCCTTATGCTCTACTTGCATCATGCTTAACCAGATTTTTCCCAGGAAATCTATAGAGGCTGCTTTTATCTCTATTGTGATTGCCTCTAGTTTTTATATTATTTGGAAAGAGAGGAAAAACATAATTTTCAATGACACTCTCTCTTCTCCTCAACAATTGGAATCCTCTATCTGTTCCAGGCCAATGTGCGGGGGCTTGGCAGGATATTTCCCCTCCCCTGTGTAGAAGAGAGGCTTTGTTACAGCACATCTATTCCAGGCATTAGGCTGCTTCCCTCCACCATCTTCCCTATCATTGTAAGCCTATCCTCATTAATGATTATGAGGATTAGAGTGCTGATGAGATGGAGTCTTCCTTTTGTCCTAGCCTTATCTAAATTCGGTCTCCCCCTTGCCTTAGCATTCAGTGGCTTTTGCTCCTTTGGTTCACACTTCTCGTTCCCCTAATGGTCCTCAGGTTTTAGGTTCCCTCAGCCCATCTAAGCCATTGAGGCCTAAGGCTCCCAAGAAAAGACCTTGCACCCCTCTTTATAAGGCTGCCAAAGAGAAGGCTGCCAAAATGACCAAATAAAACTGATAGTCCCCTTGCCCTGTAGACCCAGCTGGCTTGAGCTTTTCCATCCCCCTATCTACTTTGACCACTTTGAGAAGTCTTTGCGTATCCAACATTGAGTTATCCTTCTTTGGATCTAGCTTTTAGTGTTGGGTTTTCCTTCGGGTTTGTTGTTTTTGTGGTTAGCTTTTTGGATTGTTAGTTTGTCTTTTGGTTCCTTGTTCTTGGATTGTTTTTTTCTGTTGCCATTTTGGCTTCGTTTCCTATTTTTTCTTATATATACTTTTTTCTTTCTTAATTAATTCATGCTTTTCTTTAAAACAATGTAATTAAAAAAACTGATAACTAACTAATTGTAAAATAATAAATTGAAACTTTGGAAATCAAGATTAAAGATTAGTAATGACTTTCATCACTATTATTTTCCATTGTTTGATTGATTCAATTTATGTTTGGCCCAAGATTTCCTAACATTTGAGTCACCCTCTCTGAACGGGTAACTAAGTTTCCATAATGAATAACTTAGGTTTAACCTTGTAATCTTTCAATATAGAAAGCCTTTCCTAAAAACTCAACTAGTTTTGAATCATTCCTATAGGCAGCCTATTAATCAATTGAGATCTCTCTCCAATTAATTAATAAACTTGATATCTAAAGATCTATTAAACACTAACTCTCGTTATACACTTAATGTAAATTACCTTGCCCAATCTCTTGATTTATTGCAAGGTTTAAACACAACAAATAGTGTAAACATTCATTCTGTTGAATCAACAAACAAGAGTTCACAAATAGTTCAAACAGTAATTCCCACAACAAGTTTAGTCACTCATAACGAAAATAAGTTTAACATCAACCATATTTTTCATATAATAAAAGATGAAGAGAATAGTACAAACAAACAACTAGTGACTTGTTATCTTCCCTTCACCTCCCATGCTACAAAATTTTGGAATCAAATAACCTTAAACACTTAGATGATCGATCTTGGTTTCTTGTTCTCCATGCTTTGAAAACTTATTCCTTGGCATAGAGGGCAATCTGCTCTAGAATAATTTTTTCAATGCTACTTACTAGTTCCTATGTTTTTATGCCTTAAATATTTCCAAGAGAGTTCCATTTTTCTGAATTTATGTTGGCCACAATCGTGTCTAAAGTATTGCTGGAATGAAAGGGGAGCGTATAGGAATCTAAACTGAGGATGCATGATCGTGGCATGATGCCAAAATCTTAATCATTCATGAACATCCAATGCAATCACCTATTCCATTCATACCATTATTATCTTTACATTGAAAATACATTATAATTAAAACATTGTTGCCCTATTCTCACATCCATGATAATTATAATCATGCATTTTGTCGATTTACTGAGTGAAAGGCAGTCTAACACTAAGCAATCATTCACAAAATTTTTTACTTACGAAAGAAGATCTATGCCTTTCATTTTGGAGTTTAATTCATCAATATTTTTCTTTACCAAGAATAATCACCTCATCTTTTATGAGAATGTGATCGTATATAATTTTTCTTTTTTTCTTTTTCTCTACCTTTTTTATTTATTTAGTGCACCCTCTGTTACTCAGTTTTAGTGGTGTTCTTTAGCTCATTTTTAAGTGTCATGTTCTCCTTTTTACACGAAGGCACACATCTTTTGGGTGCACCTTAGTAGTTACTCAGTTGGATCACAACTCACAACTAGCCTTAGGCTCTATTATTAACCCTGTTACATTTTGTAAAGAGGTCAAAGGAGGAGTCAGTAAAATTGAAAATTAACATATCTGAGCCATGAATCCATATAAATTCTTTCCTAACTAATGCTTTTCATGAATGAAAACTAATGCATCCCACAGTTAACTTCAAGTTCATAAAAATTGTATTAAAACAATTGTCATGGAGGTAAGAAAGGTATGTAATATTACAATTAACTTGCATTTTCAATGAAAAGGCAATCTTGATATAAACTTCATGGGGTCCTACCTCTTCTCCTCTTGAATGATCTTGATCCAAATTGTGTTATTTCATTTTAATCTTACGCTATCCATACATTCAAGAACATGCAACAACAAGATTGACAACATAGCATGCCTAAAACATGTATCTTATATGTCATGCAAAATGCAACAAAATGACTAACAACCTATCACCACTAAAACATGGATTTCCAATGTATTCTAAATGTCATAAGCAATGTCACACATTAAAATTCTATTAAACTCTTCTATGCTAAAAGCACAAAATAAGATATTCATGGCTTTATTGTTTAAAGAAGCTAATTTCTTTTCTTCTAAATTTAGTTCATTATCTTCCTTAATCATATCCTCAATTTCTACAAGACTTAAAGGTAACATGATCTTTTAAAAAATGATAAGCCAAAGATCTATACTTTCATTTCTTAAATAGTGTCTCCTCCTAGTTTTACAATACAAATAGTTGTTTCCATTAAAATAAAGTGCTCTATGTGTATTTTGTCCTTTAAGGCTAGAGGAAGAGGAGGCCTACTCTCTTATACCTTAGGTTTGTTATGACACTAAAAGGGGTCTGAATTACACTTTAAAATTCTTTTACAAATTACACAAAAAAATAATATATGAAAAAGCATAAGAGATTATGCAAATTCATGCAATAAAATAAATATTTTAAGTCTAAAAAAATAAAAGTAGAGTGGGAAGAAGTACACCATATTTATTCTGGTTTGGAGCTATCAACTTGCCCCTACGTCCAGTTCTCAACATCACTGTTGAGATTTTGTTCTTATTGCTCTTTTAACAAGAATACAACATTCGAGACAACCCTTTTTCACAAGATAAAGGAGAACCTTTCACTCATTTCTTTTTACTAGGCTCAAGATTAACCTCTCAAGTTCTCATGATAAAAATACAACAAAAAATACTTTACTTGATTCCACTTGGTGAATAAAATAGGATTTATAAGAATGATGCACAAAAAGAATATGTTAAAGCCTTCATAGAAGGATAAACAAAATAGTATAAAATATACTTTTCTTTGAAATACCATAAACAATTCATAATATAAATATATAGCCTTGAAAAACTACATTGAAAATACTCCATAAATCACCTCCAAAAACTGAATAAACTTTTGTAAGACTTTTGGTATAACACTTGTAAAAAACCTATCACTCTCATATCTGCTTATTAAAAACTTTCTTCTTTTTTAACACATAAAAGAGACTTTGTTTATATTAATAAAATTCTCTGCTATCCATTGTACAAAGGCATTATATCCATTGTCTACTTGATAAAAATCAATGTTATAAAGGTTTAATGAAATGACCATTATGTAATCTAGCGAACCATTTTTTTATCCCCAATATTAGAAACATTCGATCGACCGATAGCCCTTATATTTGTATTCAATCGAATGAACAAAGTTATTCAGTCGACTAACTTAACTCTTTCGGTCAACCTATATCTAAACCAAGCCCTTCATCCAATGAACCTAAGCAAACTAAAACTATACACACATTTAAACTAAACCAAAAAAAAACACACTCATTTCACACATTTCGTTTATACTCTAATTAACTATTTTCAATAGTAACGTATGCACTCCAAACATCAAGAGGAAACAATCATACATATAAATCTCTTAAGTATGCACCTATGAGCATATTCTAAAATGTGTATGGATGAATGATAAATTATAAACCTTTCAAACCCCAAAATAAAATGAGAAAATATTGCACTAAATAAATCCAAAATAAACTTATTCTAAACGTCTTCTTCAAACTTGAGTCTTCAAATGATTCTCCATTTCTCACTTTAGGAATCTTTGAAAGATCTAACTTGAACTATGTCCAACCTATCTTTCAATATATTCAAAAGCACAAGCATTAGTATTTTTTTTTTCATTATCAAAATAAGTTGGACCATCCTTTGTTCAACATAACATTATAATGCAAAATAAGATCAGTAACAATGAAACTCATGTCGAAATAACTACTCGAATTCATAATAATGTTGATGATAGACCTAAGCATCCTATATGGTGTATTAATTTTAAGCTTATGTTCAATGGATGAAAGGAAAAATATTTCTTATAAAAACCATTTATTGCTTTCCATTTTGTTGAAATCTGCTTATCACATGAATTTATACAATAGTAAACGTTCATGGTTGCGAATCGAAGAAGTTAAATTTCAATTCACCCTTAAGATGCTACCAATATGAATTCTCGTCAAAATTTTCATGATGATTAGGCAATTGGAAAGTTAAACATTGTGCATATAACACTATAGTCTAATTTTTTGGATCAACCATTCAACTGAAACCAAAACAAGTATGGATTTGCATCATCATATTGAAGGATGGAAAAAAATTTCAAAAAGCAACATAGGATAAGCAATAAGATCACATTAGATAAATTGTTCCCATCCAATGTTTTTAGCCAAGGATTCCACCTTTTTTGTTAAATCGAGATGGTCTAACAAGTTAAATTAGAAAAGCCTAGAATGTAAAAGGTCTTTATACTTTAAATAGTGTACATGCTCACCTTCTTCTAGGTGGAAAATAAGAATTAGAACATTAAAACAAAATGCCATGTTATAAAGTCTACTACAATGAAAATGTCATCTAGATTTTATCTTGGTGTGAAGGCATCCTTATTTTTTGGAGCCATTATAAGAAAATCACTGCAAAAATGGAATGAGAGAGGAAGTGAAACAAAAAGTCAGAAAATGGGAGATTTAAGAAAAGAAACTGGAAAAGTTAACACAAGAAAAGAAGAAACTGGGAGGTTTATTGTAGGTTTAGGGGAGGAGGATGAGTTTCTAGAATGAAAGGATGAGAGAAGGTGAGAAGAGTTAAGAGAAAGGGGGGAATTGAATAGCCCCTTTATCTAAAACACACACCATGATAGTGGCATCTATAAAATTTTTATTTTATATCTTCTTGCAAAAGCCACGATCCTTTGGCCAAATTAATGGCAATGAATATGGGTTAAAGCCACTACTATGGCTCATTTGTCTCTAGAATTTTAACCATGATGTGTCTTTTGCTTTTCCTTTGTCAACCTTATGCTTTTCTTTTTTGAACCTTTCTCCACATTATAATCTAACCCAAAGTTCAAATAACCATCAAATTCTCAATCAATCATAAAATCATTCAAGAATTAAAAAGAAGATAGCTAAAGATTAAAAAAACCTAGTAAATTAAAAAATTGAGCAAAAATAAAAATTCGAAACTTGATAAGAACACATAATTAACATAAAAATGCTAAGTTAAGGTCATTAGATTGACCGTCACTAATTTAGTCATGGATGAGTAAGTGAAAGAAAAGAGATAACTTCCCTTTCTTAAGGAATAGTGCCTATAAAGTATTTCTTGCACCTATGGCCATTTACCTTGAATGATTCCTTGTTGTCATTCTTTAATTCCATGGTTCCATGGATAAATACTTGAACCACTTTGAACGGGCCACTCCATCATGATTTTAAATTTCCTAGAAATAATTGAAGTCTTGAATTCAAAAGCAACTCTAAATCCACCACTTGAAATTCATTCCTCTTGATGTGCATCATGCCATTTTTTCACCCTTCCCATATAAAACTTGGAATTCTCATAAGCATCCTTAGTTCCTCTAATTCTTTAAGCTGCAACAACCTTTTCTCTAATTCACGAACTTGCAACTACCTTTTCTCACTAACCAACTTCCAATCAAAATTTTTCTTCCTAATAGCCTAATATGACCTATGTTCTAACTCCAA
The DNA here is from genome assembly GCA_028565735.1 of Pinacopodium congolense. NCBI lineage: Eukaryota > Viridiplantae > Streptophyta > Magnoliopsida > Malpighiales > Erythroxylaceae > Pinacopodium > Pinacopodium congolense. Next base: position 19,330,729 of record JAOXYD010000002.1, on the reverse strand, counting down.
AGGAAAATGAAAAATTTACCTTCTCCAAGACCTTTTTCGACTCTCAATTAACTACTTTAACTTGGCCATTTGTTTAAGGGTAATAGGATGTGACTATCCTATGTTGAACTCCATACCTTTTTAAGAGTACGTCAAAAGGCCTGTTACATAAGTGATGTCTTGACCACTTATAATTGTTGTAGGTACTCCAAACTAATTAAAGATCTTCTTAATGAATTGTTGAACTACCTTACCATCATTCTTTAAAGTAGCCACTGTCTCAACCCACTAAGAAGCATAGTCAACACCCACTAAAATATAAGAGCTACCTAACGAAGATAAATAAGGCTTTAATAAATCCATGCCCCAAATGTCAAACAAATCAACCTCTATCATGTTTGTTGAATCAAGGGAGTTTTCAATCTTAGTTATAATGATAAAAAAATATCATTATTACTAATGATTTGAATTTGTATGGTGAAAGTCAAAGATAGGTTATTTCAAGATGATTTCATATGTAAAGCTTGAAGTTTGAAGGATTAAGATGAAGCTAAAGGAAGAACAAAACATATGGAAACTACAAGACCTCAGTTAGGGTGTGTTGCATACAATTGTAAGTTTCACTAATTGTCCAATTGATCTAGGGCCTCAATTTTGATCATGCATTGCATATAGTTTTTTAAAAGTGAAATAAAGTTTCATAACATAATCATTGAATCATTTTTATTATTCATATGGTCTAAAATTATTTTTCAAATCTTGTTTGAAATCTTATTCAATGTTTGGATAACTAAAAATTGCTTCAATCATTTGTTTGCATTTTTATAATTGGAATTTGTTTGGTTTAAACTATTTTGTTAACATGGCTTAAATCAGTCCACATTTGAATTATAATCATTCAATCTGATTTTTTAGTTCCCAAATCATTTTTTATTACTTTAAAATTACCATTCACGTTTTTCCTAGGGTCTTAATAGTGTAATACAATTTTATTTCCTTTTTTAAGACTTAAAAATTTTATTAAGCTTTAAAAATATAGATTCTCAAAGATGCCTCCACAAGCTCTTTATTTCCTTATTTGGAATTAATTAAAGTGTAACCATAATTCATTTAATAAAAAAATGTGCAGCTGTATAAAAATCCCTAGCAGCCTCCTAGACCTTAAAACATTATGAAATCTCGTTTTCTTGCTCTCAGAAACAAAATTGATAGATCAACTTTCTCAATCTCTCCACGGTGTCTCCCTTTGCACTATTTTAGTTTTCTCTTATCCCTATCATATTAAATCTGTTTCATAAATTGTGATATTTGTATTTTCTATTAGATACAGTGTGTATGGTTGTGATGGATATATTTTTGAATTTTTTGAGTGATTATAATGATTGATTAGAACATAAACTCTTGAATATATGAAATTTGTTTCTATCTGTTCTGATCTATCTTAGATATCAATTCTTGACCCTTAAATCTATTTAAAATATTTTGATTTTATGGTTTTATGTTTTCTTATAGCTTATAAAGGTTTTTTATTTTTTATTTTTGAAAGATTATGTCTTAGGTTTTAAGCCCGTTCACTTCAGAAGTGCTGAATATGTCCAGATTTTTCTGTGTTAAATTTCAACTTGTTTCTGATCATTTTAATCAATTTCTAAAATCCTAGAAAAATCATTTTTAGATTCCCTATATCTCTTAGAGTTACTAAAGTTTTGTTTCAAATTTTGTGAAGGCTATTGGAGTTGGTTTAAAAATCGTTTTCCAGATACACCTAAACTGTTACTGTTTTTGTATTCATATGTTAATTGCATATTTTGATTATATAAATATGTTTTGGGTATGCAAGCTTGTGGTTTTTGGATTTTAAGATCTTAGTATTACTCGAGTATTTTTATTTTGATTTTGGATCACTTATATCTTCTATTTAGGGTTCATATTTGCAAACTGCTCAAATTTGTCTAGAATATCCATACATATATTTGAGCATCCAAATCAAATCTATTTGCTTCCAAATTGTGGTTTTCTATTTGTTTAAGTCTCAAAAGTGTTACTGAATATTTAACTAATTTTTTAGAGGCTTATTGGATTGTTTGGAAGTATAATTTTTCTATTCATTAAATCTATCCAGATTTGGATTAAGTGAATATTTCAGGTTGTGCATCATAATCATACAAGTTTTTTTTATGTGGATTAAATCTAACATAGTAAGTTTGTTTTAGCTTTCATTTGTATCATTGATCATTCCTTTAATTAGTGAAAGCTTTGGATTCCTTATATTGATGGTGCTTTAAGTGAAATACATTCATAAGTGTCCTTAGTCACTCGAAAAGGGGAATTTGCATTATTAGATTGTTTAAGGTTGTTAAGGCTCCTCTTTTCCTTAAAAGATTGGGTTGTAAAGGCTCCTATTTTCCTAGGAAAAGATTTTCTTGTGAGGGCTCCTCTTTTCCTTAAAAGATTGGGTTATAAAGGCTCCTCTTTGCCTAGAAAAAGATTGTCTTGTAAAGACTACTCTTTTCCTAGAAAAAGATTGTAATTGCTTTTTGCTTTAATTAGTTAAGAACAATATCCAACAAGTAGTTGGAGAGGAGACGTAGCCTATCTTTGGGATAGGTGAACTTCTTTAACAAACTGTGTGTCTTGCCTTCTCTTCTCTCTCTTTACTTATTACTTATTGTGCATTATCAATTTGACATTCACTCTTGCATACCTCATTAAATAAAATTAGTTAATTTTTAAGTTTAAATTTCGTAAGAAAGTTTTTAACTCTTAATTCAACCTCGTCTTGAGTGCCTTTAGGGCTTACAATGTTGGAAAGTGACATTTCATCATGTTTAAAGATGTTAGCCATTCTTTGACATCTATCGCAATGCAAGATAAACGTCCTATCATCCTCAAATAAAATCGGCCAATGGAATTCACTCTCCAAAACCTGAGCCACCATCTTGCTTGCTCTATAGTGCTCTCTATAAGATGGACTATCACATTAGGTTAACACTTCTAACTTTTCCTCCTTAGGGATGCACCTGCAAATCAATCCATTAGCATAAATCTTATATAACACATGTTCATCTAAAAAATGACGAGTACATTGAAATAAGAATTGCTTACTTTATTGATAAGATAAGTTAGAGAGAAGGATACCACTTGAAAGGTAGCTAGCAATGTCCAAAAACCATGGAAGAAAAGGATTATTTACCATCATCAAAGCTTCATCTAGAAAATTCTCCTTAATTCCCTTTTATTCTTGACAATCTCCTCCTTTAAATCTTGAGAAGTGATCTACCTCCAAGTTTTCTGCTCCTTTCTTATCTTTGATCTCAATATCAAATCCTTACAATGGAAGCACCCATCAAATTAGTTATATCTTGGCCTCCTTTTTAGCAAAAAGGTTTCAAAGTACCATATGATCTGTAAATACAATAACCTTTAAGCCTAAAAGATAAGAACGAAATTTATCATAAGCAAATACCACTGCAAGTAATTCCTTTTTAGTTGTGGTGTAATTTTGTTAAGCCCCCACTAAGGTCTTGCTTGTATAGTAGATAACATGTAGCTTCTTCTCCTTCCTCTAGCCAAGCACATACCTAATAGTAGTATCACTGGCATCACACATGATATAAAAAGGCAATGACACATCCAATAAAGTCAATGTAGGTGCTGATGTAAGTGTGTACCTCAACCGGCTAAACGCTTATAAGCACTTAGCATCACAATCAAAAGGCACATCTTTAATCAACAAGTTAGTCAAGGGTTTAGCAATGAAAAAAAAATCCTTGATAAAATGTCGATAGAAACTAATGTGACTTAGTAATGCATGAATGCCCTTAATATTTACAATATGTGGCATCTTGTTGATAACTTTGGTTTTGGCTCAACCACTTCAATCCCCTTTTATGAGATTTTATGGCCCAAGATGATTACCTTTTAATTTAGAACTAAATGGAACTCTTCACATCATTGGAGGACTCTATCCAAGCATTGGTAAAAAGGATCTCCAAAAATTTAAAAGCCATCCATAAATATCTTAATAATGTCTTTGTTCATTTCTGTAAAAAAAAAAAAAAAAGGCCATCATGCACCTTTGAAAGGTGGTAGGTGCATAAAAAAGACCAAAACGTATCCTCTGATATGCAAAGGTCTCATAGAGGCAAGTAAATGTTGTCTTCTCTTAATCTTTTGAGTAGATGAAGCCTTAGTTATAACCCAAATACCCATAAAAAAAGCAATAGAAAACATACCCCACTACTTTCTCAATCATTTAGTCCATAAAAAGGTAAGGAAAAATGGTCCTTCTTAGTGACCAAGTTTAGCTTCCTATAATCTATGCATACTCTATAACCGGTGATGGTCCTAGTTGATATCTTTTCACCTTGTTCATTCTCCATCATCGTCAAACCTTCCTTCTTAGGCACACATTGGATCAGATTCACCCACTAACTATTTGAAATAGGGTTTATGATTCCCACATCTAAGAGCTTCACCAACCTTTGTTTTCATAACCTCTTTCATATTAGGATTTAATCTTTTTTATATTTCACTTACTTTATTGCACCCTTCTTCAAGGTTGATCTGGTGTATAATCCCTATTATATAAGAAATTTGCAAACCCACAACCCACTACTAGTTGGATGAGCATTGAAGTTGGTTTAATATCTCCTAACCCCAATTTCCAAAAAAATTACAAAGTCATAAGTTAATACTTGCACCTAAATCACATAAATATTTTGAAAACTCCAAGTTACCAACAAAACAAGGCATAATAAAAATCCCTGGATCTTGTAATTTGGAAGGCATGTGGCTAGAGATAATCGAAATACAACTCTCTGTCAAAGCCACCATTTAGTTATCCTTCTAAATATGATTATGAGTCAAAATGTCTTTTAAGAACTTAGCGTCCTTAGGCATGCTCTCCAATGCCTCCACCAAATACATGTTGATTTAAAGCTTATTTAACTTCTCTAAGAACTTGGAGAATTGAGCATCCACCCAATGTTGCTTGATTCCTTATGGATAGGTAATCTTGTGTTTGTATTATAGTGGAGGGATGTAGGGTTTCTCTATCTCCTTCTCATCTTCATTCTCTTCTTCATTCTCCTTGTCGTTTTATTTTTCTTGTCCTTCTCTCTTGGGTTCTTCCCTTTTCTCATTAGGCTCATCCATTTACTTCCCACTCCTAAAAGTAATGGCCTTGAGATGTTTTCCTAGATTAGCCTCAATGCTGCACGAAAGGCTTCGCACACTTCTAGTGGATAAAGCATTGGGGAGTTTACCCACTTGCACTTCTAAGTTATGGATGGACGATGCACGGTTCTTAACTATTTAATCAAATTTCATCTCCATCCTCTTTTAACTTTCCTCTTAACTTACAAAAATCCTCTTTTGGCTCTCCTCTTGACTTCAGAACTTAGAACCTAGAACATCCATTAATTTGAACATCTTATTCTCTAAGGTTCTAATTCTATCATATTGGAAACCTATTAGGCCTTTAGATCTTACATTTTGACCTACATTATTAATGATCTAAGAGAAATTTGGGTGGTTATTTCACCTTGGATTATACGTTTTAGAGAAAAGGTTATTACCCCTTTATTATTTCTCCATGTAATTGACTGACCCTCCTCTATTAGATTCCATCATGAAGCCATTCGTTGTACCGTGGCTATCCTACCCACATAGAGCACATCGAAGTTACATAGCTTTAACATAGTAAGAGGACGTACCTTCAAAGCTACCAGGTTGATTACCCAAGGTAGAAATTTGTGCTTGCATGGATTGGATGGTTGTTGCCAAATCACAAGGAATCACTCCCTTTATTCCTTGAGATTTTGATTTCCCCTTCCAATTGACCATAAACAATTATTATTTGTCATTTACTCTAAAAGATCATGTTCTGCTTCAATGGGCTTCCTCATTAAGGATCCTCCAACCACCACATCAATTGTACCTCTTGTACTCTAGTTCACCTCATTGTAAACGTTTTATAGAAGGAATTCCCATGGTAGGCTGTGGTGCAGACAAATCCTCTACAGCTCTTTAAATCTATTTGAAGCCTCATATAATGACTCTCCATGACTCTATTGAAAGATTGTGATCTCCTTTATGATCCTCATAGTCTTGGGAAATGGGAAGTATTTAGAAAGGAAGGCTTATGCAAGCTGTTCCCAAGCGGTAATGTTCTCAGTGTTAAGGGAATTTAACAACAATTTTGCTCTATCCTTTATGGTGAATGGGAGCAACCTCATCTTAGTTACATCTTCAGATAGTCCATTTTACCTGAAGGTGTCACATATCTCTAATAAATTAGCTAGATCGGTGTTAGGATCCTTATGTGCCAAACTATAAAATTGGACACTTCGATGGAGCATGTTTAATAAGGTTGACTTGATTTCAAAGTTATTTACTTATACACAAGACCTTTTAATCCCTTGTTGGATAGCATTAAATCCCAACCTCATGAAGTCCAAGAGCATCTATTGGCCTCCTCCTTGTTCACCTTCTTCTATAATTTTTAATTTAACCCTTTCTTGGCGCCTAGAAGATCTTGACTCTCTCTCTCCTGTCTTGTGTTATTCGAAAGCTCTTCTTCACTTAGCTCGTCTGATCTTTGTGTGCTCCTTGTGTTTATGCACCTACAAATATATAAGGAAAAGTGTTAAAAACCTTAAGTTAGTCACCTAAACTAAGGAAGATATTAAAATATCAATCTCTGAAAATAGTGCTAAAAGCTTGATGAACACTTTGTGGAAGCACTCCCTATCTTTATGCTATATTGTAACTATAAAAATTGTACAATTGTAATATAACGGATATCGTCCCATAAGTATTGAAATTAATCACCTTATTAACTTTAACTAAACTTTGTTTAAGCAACAAATTTTAAGTGGCAAAGCTATAAAGTAATTAAAATACAAAAACTATCAATAAGATAATCACAAAACAATAAGTTGAACTTTGAAAATCAAGATTAAAGACTAAGAATTACTTTTATCACTAATTGTTTTCCCATTGTTTGACTGATTCAATTTATATTTGGTCCAAGATTTCCTAACATTTTAGTATCCCTCTCTAAATGTGTAACTAAGTTTTATTAATTGAATAACTCTAGATCAACCTTGCAATAGGATTAATCTTTGAATCTCTTGTTGTTCTAAAGCCATTTTTAACATGAAGAAATAGAAAAACATACCCTTCAGATTATATTTTTAGATTTTCTCAAGTTTTGGGGTTTTTTCGGTGTTCTTCATCTTTTTTGTTATATTTTGAAAATTTAAGGTTGTTTTTTAGGATTGCAAGAGCTTAAACACATTATTTAGATTTGTAAATGTGTTTGTAACAATGTTTTGTGCTTTCAAAAATTATTTTTCATTTATAATCTATTCTTTATATATATATATTAAAAGATATTAAGCTTATGATGAATATGATTTGCTTTATGATTCAAAATAGCGGTTGGCTTGATTTTTGACTACCTTAATCATAGGAAAAATCAACAAACAACATGATTTTAATCACTTGATGACTACTGGTTGGTTAATCATAAAGGTTTAATCTAAAAAAAGGAATTTTTAGGTTAATCTTCTTGAACATCAAGCGTACTTCCTAAATCTATAGGTGGACCAAACCATAAAAATAGGAATGATAGAGAAAAGACATTGACTTGACCATAGCCTTGTCTTGAATCATGAAGATACCCTAGATCAAGCCTCGTAAACTTTAATTAACTCATTTACATCTTTAAAAATTAAAGCTTTATCTAATTGATCTATACAAACAATCCTTAAACTCATCTTTAGTCCTCTTGTATAACTTAAAGATTTTAAATTAATTTGTTAATTTTAATTATTAAATTCATTTGATTTAGCCTCTCTAGATAGTTGTGATCTAAGTGACTTAGTACATGCAAACTTACTTTTTCTATGGGACAATAACTCGAATCTAAAATACTTCAATTTATTACTTATTGATGATATACTTGTCGAATAGTTGGTTTTGAAATTTAATTGAGAAAGTGTGCTTTAATTGCTTAATTTGAATAATTTGGACTAAACTAATAAGTAATAATAGTTTTTCATATAGTGTGCGCTCTCTTGGTCTTGTAGAAATGAGTTCCCTACTTGGAAATTTAAAGATGTATATAAATATCCACCATAATGCTCATAAATGACATGGCACCGCATGGTTAAATATGCACCTTCCTTCACACTTTTCATAAGACCATCCATCTTCTTCGTAAATCTATCTATTTGAGCTACAAATTCCACTGAATTATCCATCACATGTGCCTTCGTAGGCCTACTGAGATGCCTTTCCAAATGAGACTGAAAACTATAAACCATCTTCTCTATCATTTTGCAAGCCTAATCTAGTGTTCTCCTCATCAAATTCCCTCCTGCAAATACATCAATAGTGGTCCTTATTAATGGTGTAACTGTTGTATAAAATATGTCTACTTACTACTATATGGAGACCCATGTCTTGGAAACCTCTACAACATATCTCAAAATCTATCATATGCCCCATATAGATTTTCATTTTTGAACTGTGCAAATGGAGTGGTCTTCATCTACATCTTCATAATATTTGCATGTGGGAAGAATATTGTCAAAAAAAATTTCATCAACTCATCTCATGTGGTAAATAGATCCCGTGTATAGTATGGCTAACCATGCTCTTGTCGTATCCCTCAAAGAATAAGAGAATAATCTCAACTTTAATACATCCTCCAACATACCATTTTTCTTCAATCATTTGCATATATATAAGAATATCTCCATATGTGTTTTCGAATCATCCAATAGTAATCCTCTAAATTGAGATGATTTAACCATAGAGATGATGTCATAGGGTGTTTCGAAGTTAATTATGGTGACATTCGGCCTCACAGTACTAGAAATGGATCTGTTGTTGTTCCTTATCATCGTCAATTTCCTTTTATACTGATGATGGTGCATGATAGCTTTTTCGTGTTGCTCCATGTTTCTTCTTTTTTTTTTCTACTTTTAACTGCTCTTCTAAAATCTCTTCTTCTTCTTCTACCTTACCACTTTGAGCTAATCTAACTTCCTTATTTAAACTGGGAGAAGTTTACTCGATCTCTAAATAAAACGCTAAACTCTTAAGTTTTTGACCACAAGTTTGCATAAACAAAATAAAAAAAAACTAAGATAAAACAATAAAAAACAACTAAGAACAAAAAATAAAATATGCAAAGACAAAAAAAATAATTAATATAACTGAGTAAACAAATAAAAATAAAAATAAATATGAAGAAATCAACACATTCTATTCCTAATAACTTATAATTAGGTCCTTAACAATGGCACTGAAAACATGTTGTGATCTATATCTAATCAAATTCATTCCACTTTTAACCTAAGACTAACTAAAGCCAGGTATACCATGTTAACAAGTAATATAGATAGTAAGTAATCGAGTAAATTAATCCATAGGGACCAGATTTAAAATATTAAGTCACATAATGTTTACTTATTCAATCAATTAGGGTTTGATTGAAGGGAATTTAGAATTTAAATAATTAACTAAATACTATGAATGCAATCTATTATTTATTAAGAATTAGGACTCTTCTAATGGTATAAACTAGTTAAGGCTCCGGATTCTAATGGGTTAATCACTTTTTCTTGTAGGTGGTGGAATGACTTAGGACATACTTCTCTCAATCAAGATGTTACTAGTGATGATAAAAATATCTTTTCTATTTTAAATACAAATGATCTATTTGATCTATAAATGACTTTGAATAAAAGGCATGAATAAGAAGAAGCCTGAATCTAGGTTCATTAAATTTAGGAATCTTCATATAATACTCAAAATTTTGGTCCAATTTTAGATTAAAATATGTTACCTAAATCATTTTCCAATACTTAAAAACCAATGATCATGGAATTTCAAATACCGATTACACCAACTTAGGTGATTAATCTAAGCTTGATGAATTAAGCACTTAATCTAGGTAAAAATCATCCATCATATTTGTTCATAACCCATCTAATCTCATAACCCCAGCTAAAGTGGATTATGCATAAATAATCATTAATGAAAACTAGGATAAACTCATAAAGTGTATACTCATTAAATGAAAAAGAAATATGGGGTCAATAAAAATAATAAGAAAAAGTTACAAAAGGACAATTGGGAATTAATCACTCTTGTTTTTTTTTCTTTTCTATCTATTCTTTCTATTTCAATGATACTATGAATCTCAATGATAAAGCATTGAAAGTTGAAAAACAAAATAGTTTAAAACAAGAAGAAAACTTTACAAAATTTGATGTATGATCTAATCTCATCTTTATTTCTATGCTGCTAGGATTTTTTTACATAAGTGACTAAAAGATGGGGTTTTAAACATCATTTTAGCACATTAAAATCTTGCATCTTTTCTATTTATGAGAGTTTAATGTATCTTAAATCAGGCTTCAATGACACCTTTCTCTTCCCCCATTGATAGTTCTGCATAAGACTTAAGCAAGGAATCTCCTAAAGCGTAATGAAGTTGTTTTTAATAGTTGTTGATCTTTATGATTTGCAATCTTTTGACCTATTTACTTCATTTCCACTCCTTATGCTTAAAAATCGTCATGATCTTGAAGCTTAAGCAAAAGAGTTCATAAGTAGTTGAATGTATGCCTTTAATTGGAAAAAATAATACTTGTTATGCCCTAAAATTCATGTAAATTACCCATTAACAAGACTGTTAAAGGGTCTAGAAGTTATTACTAATTTCTTATTATGAAATTAACTTCTTTCTTGCTTTCCCATTTGGCATGCTTCACAAATCTTATTTTCCTAAAATTTCATTCTTAAGATCCTATTAAAAAGTTACTTGGAGTTAAGTTTTGACAAAAGGTCCATGTTTCCATTTATAAGCCCCTTATGCCATACCTATGCATAATCAATCGAAGAAACTAAACACTTTATACCAAAGTTAGTAACATCATCAAAATCAACAACAAAGATATTGCACTCTCTTTTTCTTAAGAAAGAAATACTATTATCACCTACCCTTGAAACTATGCACGAATTTCCTTTAAAATATACTTTATAATCTTTATCATATAATTAAGTAATAATTAAAAGACTATGTTTTAAATCATTACCGAGAAGTACATTGTCAATCAAAGGATGATTATCCTTATTAAGCTTTCTAATGATAATTACCTTACTCTTGGCATTGTCTTTAATTGTAATGGACACACCATCCTAGATTTTGAAAATATGAATTCCATAGATCATCTTTCATGTATCTTTAACATCCACTATCTACATATCATTTGTTCCTCCTCTTTTTTACCTAAAAAGTAAGGAAATCATTTTGATTTAGGTACCCATATTGTTTTGGGTCTTTGATTGTTAGACACATAACTATCCCAACCTCTTGGCTTTGTCTATCATAGAGAAAAAGGTTAAAGATGACTATAATAACCAAAATATGTGTAAAATAATGTTGCATGTTACCTATATGCCTTTCTATAGCCATATCTAAGTCTAAATTCATTATGAGTCTAAGATTGAAGATTTTTCGTAGGATGAAAGTATGTTTTATTATACCTATATTGTGAGGATCTTCTAAGTCTTGATTTTAAACTATACATGTGTGCATAATTTCTTTGCCTATGATGTATTTTACTAATGGATGCATTTTGATAAAAAATCCTAGGTAATGATCCATCCTCTAATTAGTCTTACTAGATGTTCTTTATTTTTTTCCCTTAATGAATTTAATCTTAGTCGATGAAGGTCCACTTTCACTAGCATAGCCTTGTCATTGATCATTTTTTAAGCACTTAGCATTGTTTCTAAATTTTCATTTCCCTTAGTAAAATTTTCAAGTGATTCTTTAATGAATTTTAATTCTTTCTTTAATGAAACATTTACATTTACTAAACTATCATTATCCTAAAATTTCTTTAACTGTAATTCAAGTTTAATTTTTTATTTTTTAACTATTTCATCTTACAATTTTAAAGTTTCCTTATACCTAGTAGGCAATTTTTTATTTTTCCTATTCAATTCTTCTAGATGTTCCATTAATTCCTGATAATTGTATTGTACTTCATATTTATCATCACTAATAAAAGTAAAGAAGGAGGGTACATCATTGTGAGTCATAAAACACATATTCAGCACTTCTTTTTCTTTTTCTTTTTCAAGAGTCACTTGATCCCCTCTATGTAGACTTCAAAGCCTTCTTCTTCTTTAGCTCTTTTTTCCCTTCTTTTCTTTTTCTTGAAGGAGCAAGCAATGCGATCTCATGTAACCTTTTTCATTACATTTAAGACAAGTAAAATTAGCCAATTTATATTTAGAAAAGTTGTTTCCTTCTCTTCTTCATGTGTATCCCTTTCTGCTTAGGAATTTCTTTAGGTTTCCTATGAGAAAGATGATATCCTCATCTTCACTTCCACTTGTCGAGGGTTCATCTTTGCTTTCTTCTTTCTCTTTTAAACTTTGAAATCCAAGTTTTTCTTTTTATGTACGTTCTCTTCCTTTTATGTCTCCTTCGTTCTCATCTCGTACAAGAGGATAGAATCAATGAGCTCATCAAAGGGGATAATGTTAAGGTTCTTTGTTCTTGTATTATGGTTATTTTGGTATCCCACGGCTTTAGTAGAGACCTAAGTATCTTTGTCATAACTTCCATGTTAGAATAGGTCTTACCTAAACACTTTAAAACATTAGTAATGTGAACAAACACAAGCATACATAAAAGAAATTAATTCATCATGAACATGTGGAAAATTTCATTTTAGTGGTTAAGCATACTAACTTTACTCTCATTTACTTGGTTTATTCCTTCATATGTAATTACTAAGCTATGCCAAATTTAGTAAGTAATTTCACACATGAATACTATGTTGAATTCATTTCTATTTAGGGAACAATATAAAATACACATAACTTTATTATTAAGGGACACTAGTCCTTCATCATCATTATCCCATTCATCTTCACTCTTAAGCACTACTTGGTTTCCTACAACTTTATAAGGCATTGGTGTCATTGGTGAAATTATTTTCCTTAATTTTATACCATTAGACATTATAAAACATCTCATCGTAGTTTTACATCAAAGGAAATAGTTTCAATTAAAATAAGAGTCGTACTAGTATTTTTGTTAGTCCTATTCAGAACCTGGGAGGGTTATTTAAAAGGACTAAAAATTTTTAAGATGAATTCTTTTCTTCACCAAATATTCAAAGATTTTTGGAAAAGCAAATAAATAATAAGATACAATTTACGTGATTCTATAACACAATTTTAATATACTCAATTTCACAAATAAAGGACTTGTTTATTAAGCAATAATGCAAACAACATATTGATAAAATAATAAACACAATTGATAAATTCAAACAAGACTTTAAAAATAACTTACAAAATAAAGACGTTAATTTAAAATATTGTCGGGAAAAAGGAAGAGAAACAAATTTATCTTGGTTAAGAGATGCTTACTTTCTCCTAAACCCAATCATTAATAAACTTTGCTAAAAGTTTTTAACATCAATCAACACAAGTATAATGTTATGTCTTACAAAATAAATTTTCCAAGGTTCAAGTATAACCTTTTCCATCCTTTTATGGCACAAGAATAGCCTTTCTTTTCAATTATACTTCCTTTTAAAAATTCATTTGGAAGAATTCCACTCAAGCTCATAACTAAAGGCTTATCAGTCCTTTGATATGAATGCAAAAAATGTGAACAAAAATTAACTCACAAAAATTTAATTAAAACTTCTAAAAAAAATTTTTCAATGCTAAAAAACAATTTAATGATTGATTTGTAAACTATTGAATGATGAAAAATAATGAAAACCCTGTATTTATAGGTTTGAGACATCAAATTAGCTATAGGACATTGATTTAGAATGATCTAAAGCATTAAACTCTTTCTGCATTGAGAAATAGCTATTATGGCATAAAATCTGCACCTTAATGGCAATTAGTATCGGCCAACAATGACACTACTAATTAACCTTCATTGTATTCCACTTCAACGTGGGTTGCACAATGGTGTAGTTGATCTCTTAATGAACCATCATTGTGCATCCTACAAAATACATCCAAACTCGATCAAAACACTTTTAAACCTCTCTAAACCTTTCCCAACATTTTAAAAATATTTACTTTACTCACACACACATTGAGAGCCTTCTCAAAACATCTTTAACTCAGCAAAAGGATTATTAAAAAAAATTTCAAAATAATTCATCTTGATTATCCATCTTATAAACATAATCTACTTCATGTATGTAATTATGCATGAATAAGCCTAATAAAGAACTAAAGAAGACTTACTATAAAAATGAAAAGTATAAACCTAAAATGGAATCTATCTTTGATCTTTCAATGATTTGAATATTCATTATGTCATCAAGAGCTTCACATTGCTACTCCACATCTAAGTTCTTTCATACTTTAACTTTAACACCTATCTTTCAATCACTTAAAACATCACAAAATAATAGTCTAAATATTATTCTGTCATTATCAAAATAAAATGAACCATGCTTAGTTCAATATTTTTATCCTTATAAACTAATGTAGGGAGCAAATGAGTTAATCATATGTGCCATTTATGATCTTTCTTCCCCAATCCACTAGAATACCACTATGTGAGACTAAAGCTCTAATATCACTTATAGATCCTTTTTAGCACCTAAGAGAGGGGTTAAATTAAAGGTTTTAGAAATTTCTAAGTTAATGGTCCTAAATTCACTAGATTCTCTAATTAACTATATGAAAGCTAATAAAAAAGTGAATAATAAATATTTACAATTAACCAATTTATAGTGGTTTAGAGATAACCTATTTCTCCTACTCTACTACCCAACTCCTCGTTGGGTATTTCATTATCAAAATCATAAATACAAGTTAGCAATAACAATCCTTTTCCAAAGGTTCAATGATAAGCTTAACAATTTCAATAGCCCTCTTAGACTTAAAAAAGTGTTTTACTTGAGCTTGCAAAATTGTTTAAAAGGGGCTCATAAACTTTTAAATGAGTGATCAATTATGCTCACATAAAACTTCAAAAAGAAAAATCCAATACATCACCAAAACTCATAAAATAAAACCTAAAATGTTTAAATCTCTTGAATGAAAGTTTCTAGCACTTGTTACAAGAACAATAATGCTCCTAAAACACTTATTTATAGTTGAAACATCTCAAACTAGTCATTTGTTACCTTTATGCAATGTTCTAACACATTAAATTCATTTTACCACTCAAAAATAGTCATTGGATAACTCATTTTGGTTTTTAACAGTATTGGAAATAATATGTAAATTGTTATTACACTAGTTGTTGGATAGCTCATGGTTTCACTGGATCTCTATTGCATTAACAAATGATCATTTTCTCTAAAACGCTTATTACACTCTTTAGGGTAGTTATAAGTAAGGTTTTATAGCCTTGATACCTCTTCCCTAACCTTCAAAATTACTTGGGTAGTGTTACAAGTTTTCTTGCTATTTATAATTTTCAATTTTGCTTTAAACTTTTAAAGTTTCATAATGCATATGTATAATTTATATCATTAAATATGATAGTTAATCCCTTTAGTAACTATCTCATCAAAACCTTCAAGAGTATTTAAATAGTTATTGAATCTAAAAGGGAAGTGCTTTCTAACAATCTCACCGATGTTCTACACTAATTAAAGAGTGATATAAAAATAGCTAGATATGGAATGAGACCATACTCTCTTGAAAAATGTAATATTGATTGAGCATTTATTAAAGCTCCTTCTAGCTTCTTTCTTATGAGAAATTTACATTGCTTCTTGTAGTCCAACATAAAAATTCCCTTCCATTTTAATGTCTATTATTGCACTATAATTAACATAATCTCTGAAACCCCATTAGCAATTTTTCATTCTAAAGTTAATCTTCAGCTTCAGTTGGTTAGATTACATACTTTTGAAATCTCTAAGGATGATACAAAGGGAAGGAATAGTCATATGTCTTTTGGATCTCTGTAATGAGACTCTCTAAACAGTATGATTAAAAATATTTTTTTAAAAATAAAATTTTAGATCTACACATAACAAATTTAATCATGATAGCTAAATGGATGATTTACTTAGATTGAAAGACTTTAGTTATATCTAGAACATATTGCACTATTAAACTCCGATAACGGTGGAATTAATGTTTGGTAATTATCTGCTAGCAGTTCTTTAGGAAAGAGAGTTTCTTACATTTATTTTTAGAGAGTAAAAGCCAATCGACCAAGGTTTGGTGGAGCTGAGAAAATATAACAGCACCTACTATTTTATAGGGCTATTAAGCCCTCTTACATTCCATGCCATGATAGTAATTTTCTAGGGGAAGAGATCATTATATTCCTCATTTTAAATTTCCTTCTTGGATCCATTCTAAAGCTTGAACATTCATTTACTTTATTATCATCATAATTGGGAGTCCACTCCACCTATAAATTATATGAATTTAAAAAACTTGTATCCTTACTCTAAAATTCATCGAAGGATCAAATTTTTTAATCCATAAGAGAATCTAGTTTCTTTTCTTCTTCACCATTCAATGTAATCACAAGACAAGAGTTACTAACATTTTGATCATATGAAATCAACAAATTTAAATCCTTACTCAGAAGTTCATCATGAAATGAGATGGTCCAATCCATTGGTGAATCTACTATCCTATTTTCTTGACAATTCATGGAAGTCATAAAAATCATGATGTTGATATTTTGATTGGTTTGTGGCAAGGATTTCTATGCTAGGGAACTGAATCCTACCTCCATCATTATATGTTGCTCTAGGGCACCATAGCCGCTATGGGGTTGACAATTTTCTATCTTTTCAATAGTTTATTCTCTAGTTGCTTTTTGTAACTCCTTATAGCTTCTCCTTGTTATCTTACAATAAGAACTCTGTATATTCAATGGTCTAGAAATTTCTTTTCATAAGTTCCATATACCTTTGAATTCTAGTTTCCATAAGTACAGGATAAGGATAGAATCCCTACATAAATTATCCTCTCGATCAAGTCTCATAAAGGGTTTTTTTAGTAAGAATTTACTTAATATCATTAAGGACAAATTCTACCAAAACTTACACGTTTCATAGTTGCTGCATTTTCATCTAAGCACACTAGTTTTCCTACAAAGCTAGCTAAATAACCAAGTCATTTAGTGGTACAAGAATATTATGGATATTAATCTAAAGTGGAACTACTTAAGATGAATATCCTTTGGATAAATTCCAAGCTTTCATTTTTTAACAAAAATAAGTCTATTGCTAATATGCCAAAGGCTTGTTTTTTTTTTTTCATTTTCTAAGCCTATACAGCTATGCTACACCTAAATAGAAAAAGGTTATCATCATTCACCATTACTTCACTTAATCTGTGTTATTTCTATTGTTGTAAATCCATCTATGCATAACTAGGAAATGTGGCCCTTTCCCCAAGAAAAAACCAACCCAAGTGGAACTACACTTGGAAGCTCCTTCCTTTAAAACCTTGACAGGAGGGTTCAACACCAGTTTACTATTTAAAGTCAAAGGAGGATAATAAAACAGTAAGAGTAGCAGTATCATTAATAACCATACTATAGGTTCTCTTAGTATACATAGCATTATAAGAATTAACTAGTAGGGAGGCACTAACATGAGATGGAAAACTTGCTAAGGTAAGATTGGAAGTTAAGTAAGAGACAAGAGAATTAAGAGGAAGTCAAGTTTTCTTATTCATAGAAATATTAATAGTATTTGTAGCATGTGCAACATTATGAGAATTAGCTAGTAAGGAGACACTAGTATGCGTTATAAAAGACTATCTAAGGTATTGAGTCAAAGGAAAAAGGCCTAAAAAAGGATGGAGCAGAAAAAGAGTCAATAAGAGGATCTGGAGGACTAATTGAGCAAAAGAGTACGACTTGAGTTATGGGCAGATGGCCTAAGAGGTGATGAAAAAATACGAAAGCCCTCTAAAGAGTACGAAAATTTGTACAATATGATGTCAAGATCACATCACTCATTTGATTATTATGGAACAATTTAATTACTATATAAATTAAATAAGGTGGAATTAATTTTATTATTTTTGTGTCTTTCTACACATGTTTGCTAATCCAAGCTATTTTATTCTAACTTTCCATGTAAACCGTACAAAAATTTCAAGTACTTATTTTAATTTGTCAAGTTTAGGAATTAAGAAAAAAAACTTGATAATTCTCCCTACATATGTTTCCTAATCCAAGTTATTTTATTCACAAAGTTCCTCGTAAACCATAAAAAAAATCTAAGTGTTTTGTTAAATAGTTAGAAATAAGAAAAAACTTGCATCTCTTATTATTATAATGTTTAATAACCATTATATTTTAATTCTTTTTTAAATGGAAAATATTGAATCCAAATGTGAATTTGTGATGAATTTATTAGATAAATTTAAATAAAAAATTCAATAAATATTTTTACAAAAAATAAGATATAATTTGGTGTGTATATATGTAGGAGTAAACACACCAAAGACCAAATAACAAACCTTTTCTTTACATGTTAGTAAGTAGCATCTTTATCAAAGAAATAGGATGTTAATAGGGATTAGTGAATTTTTTGTCAAGAAAGTTATTAAGGAGAAAAGAATTCAATGGGTCCAATATAGGAAGTCAGGAATGAACAAATTTCTTGAGTAAATATTCAAATAATGCTTCTACATGTTAGGAATGATAAGGGAACTTAATGGAATGTGATTACAAAATTCTTTTCAAGTCTTCCAATAAATTATGAAATTGAAAGTTCAGATTAATTATCCAAACTTCATACATCAATATATGTAATATCAAATTCCAAGTCATTTTCTATATATGCTTACAAATTAAAGATAAGAGTTTCTTACATGTCTTGTTAGTGTTTACGCTTGTTTTGATTCAACACATAATTCCATAATTATTTTTATTCTAAGCATTAAAATTTTAAAATTAAATCTAGATGTCAATTAAATATCAAATCCAAAATTTAGGTACCAACCAATAAAATATCCTAGTCCAACATCATCATAAAGTAATTGTAATATATAAACTCTTTGTTTTCTAAATTTAGGTTGTGTTGATAATGGTATGATAGTGGAGGGAAAAAGATATAAAAATTTTGGAATTTGTACTTTCAACCAAGAGATATACAAAATATTATCACGTCTTAGCTAATCTAAAAATCATATTTTGCTTAAGATAGAGGCATCAATAAAAGTGAGGGGTCTCTTTATTTTCCATTTTCATCTAGACAATACTACTCCATCTTTGTTCAAAAACAAATTTAATTTTAGGGGGATAGCAAAATTCTATTTGAGAACAAGTTTTCTTTATGTAAAATGCGTTCCTTTTAAATATTTACAAACTAATAATATAAATCCCCAAAAGGAGAATCCCCTATAAAACTATCAACTACACATTTGCGTGCTTATATCTAGTATTAGCAAGCTATCAACATCTATGAAATATATGAATTTTTATGTTTACAAAAATAGGCTCCTACTAAAATTAAAACTAATTTAATTTGTTAATTGTAAAAAAATTTATTGGATAGACTATTTGTTAAGTTCACTAAGTCTTATAGTAACATTTTGGAGTCTAATTATAACACCCAACCAATTGGGTTTTAAATCAAATCCCAACCCACCCATAATTTAACCTAAAAAATAAATAAAGAGAACTCTAGAGACGTCTTACCCATTTATATGATGTTTCTTTTCCCATTCCCCTTGTTTCTTTTCAATTATTTTGTGATATCTAAATTAAATATCCCTTTTATCTCTATTATTTTGTTTTGTTAAAGTACCTTATTTGTTTCCATCTTCTTCCTCCTATCTACTCCAAAGTTACAGTTGGTTGGTTTATACGTGAAAATCACCCATCCTCCTCCTCTTTAAGCTCATTTTGTTAACTATTAGGATTGTACTCGCATGAAGTCCTACTCACCAATTTTCCTCTAAAGAGAAAAATTGAAGAAATCACAATTGGAAAGGAGCAATAGTTGAGATCCTTGAGTTCATCGTCAATTCATTTTTTAGCACTTGTTGTTATTCTACTGTAAGTATATAGGTCATATCTTGTAGTATATTAATATCATTCCCTTGAGGATTGTGATTAGTCACCAAGTAACTTGAATTACTCTTTGTATAATATAAGAAAATAAAATCAATGTAGCTAAAATTAAATTAAACTAAACTAAACAAGTTAATAATTGAACAATTGAGAATAAAGTAGAGAACTTAAAATAAATCAATGATAAACACTTAGGGCTTACCTCTATCATTGTTTTCTCTCCTCCTTAACTTATTGATTCAATTATGCTTGACCCTACATATCTTATACTTTGGGTTATCCTCTCTAGAAATCTAATTAAGTACCCTTAATTGAACTAGATAAGAATTGAATTGCAATCTCTTGATTTCTCAAAAATCTTACTAAATATCTAATTATTATTTAAGTAATCCTATGTGTAATTACAACCAATTAAAATCTCTCATTAATTGCTTATTAATATGATGTATATAGGTCTATTATGGTACTAACTCTTATTGCGCAACATAAAATGAATGAAATAATCCAATCCATCGATTCAAATTAAAGAAGATGCACAATAAAAATCATAAAAGATATATACATATTAAAAATGATAAAAGTTTGACCAAACAATTCAAGAGCAATTCCCAAAAGAAAATTATCAATACATAATATTAATCAAATCCCAATATTCAGATTCAACACAAAAATGCAAAGAAAGAAAAGAGATAAGAAAAGGAATTGCAGCTTGATGATCTTTTGCTTCTAGCCCTTATGCCGAAAACTCTATAAATTGGAATTCTTCCTATTTTTTATGTTTGATCTTGTTTCTCTCTTTCCAGCAACCAAAACTTATTTATTTTTTTCCTAAAGTACCTTCAACCCTCTTAGCATGGCTCTTAGGGTTTTCAAAGTGAACTTGAGTCCAAAATAACTTAATACCTTAAAAAATGTGTGAATCCCGCATTTAGTAGCTTTTTAAGCAAATTAATGTGATAGAGAGTATCTCTTATCCTATATCAGAGTTGCACAATCATAACCCAAGTCATGATTGTGAAACTTTGTTTCTTTCAAAATGCTTCTTCTTCTTCTTCTTCTCCTCTTCTCTTCTTATGTCAACTCTATATGAAAACACATTAAGGATTCACATAAAGAAGATCAAATTAATACCTAACATCAAAAATTATCACACAAAACACATAAAGATTAACAAGCACATAAATCTTAAGTCCTAAACACATAAATATCATTCTAAACAAATATATTAGCACATTTAGCAACTAAATAAACATTCTCTAATTCAAAACTTTCAACTTCTCCATATTTAAATCTTTGTCAGTGCCAAAAAAAAAACAAAAAAAAAAACAAATGAATCACACAACAATGTAATAATGCATCAATGACATAAGATTTAATAGAATCAACTAACCAAAAAAATTCAATCAATATCTAAATCATTATTTTTTTTCCATTTTCATTTAAATGCCTTTGAATTTAATAAGCACATTACTTAAGATATTGTCACCCTATTCTTACATCTATGGCACTTGTAAGCATGCAATAATCCTTTTTTAACCAACTAAAAGATAGGTTATCACTAAGTAACTCCTCAAGCTCATGTTTGACACTTTGAACAAAGATCAACAGGCTTTTAATATAAATTTAAGCACAACATATTCATTTTACTTTGAACAATTACTTAGTCTTTTAACTTGAAGGCAAACATTTTGACGTAAATTTCCCCTAATTACTCAACTATTTTGTGCTCTTTTGAGCATGGTTAGAGCGTCATTCTAGCCTTCTTACACGAAGAAAAACATTTAGTTATGAATGTTCCTTAGTTACTTAACTATATCATAACTCATAGTTGGTTGCCAGCTATACTCTTAACCTCAATTTTAAATGAGGCTAGTAGAGTAAGAAAATTGTTGACTTTGCCTTTACTTTACTTTAAACTTTTAGCCCACATAATTTATTTGTAATCATTCCATTCCTATGTAAAAACACTAGTGATGCCTACTAAATTAAGTTCAATTTACTAAAAGTACATCCAAGCAAGTGCCCTAAATAGAGGAATAGATAAATTATCTTAGCTAATTTGTAAATTTAATGACAATAAACTCAAATGTAAATTTCGCAAGCTAATGCTTCTTTATTACTTAAGTAACACTATTCCTAGTTTAGCCAATTACTTTCAATCTCATGCCATTTATACAAAAAAATTGAATAACAATTACAACAAAATGCATAAGAATGAACATGTAAAAAACATAATCCAAAATTAAACATAAAGCATATGCAAAGTCAAAAGTACAATAATAACATATGCATACAAAAAATACAATAATAACAATTACAACAAAATGCATAAAAATGAACATGTAAAAAACATAATCCACAATTAAACATAAAGCATATGCAAACTCAAAAGTAAAATAAATAAAAAATGTATACACTACTTCCTCACACTTGAATAACACATTGTCCTTAATCTGGAAAGTTAAATACAATAAACAAATCAGAGAAAAAAAACAAATACAATAGGAAAAAAGGATAAGGGTAAGAGATCTTAGGGAGATTGCGACGAGGATAATATGAGAGAGGGAGTGTGGATGTCTTGGATCATAAATAACTTTAATTTGGTGAACTTTGGTTAATAATCATGAGCTTGCACAATTGTGGCCACATTATTTGTCACCCAACTCCTTTCCAACACTTGTTTTGCAAATTCCAAGTTATAGATATCCACTCAACCTACATTCAAACATCAAACTTTTAGTTTACTTGTTAACATAAAAAAATCTTAAAAGAAAACTTTCAAAGATTACTCAAAGATAAAAGTTTAAACAAATAATCACGTGAACATATAACATCCTAATTAAGAACATAACATGCTAAATTTAGGGTCACTAAGTGGACCATTCCTCAATCTTTTTAGTATGATGAAAGGAAAGAAATCACTTCCTTTTCTTTTGAGAGAAATTCTCTATGATATAACTTATCTCAATGCTAGTAACCTTGAAACTTTTTCCTTTTCAATTTTCCAACCTAAGAGCCCCATGCTTGTAAACTTTAGTAATTTTAAATAGTCCTCTCCACTATGATTTGAGTTTACTTAGAAACAACTTCAAGAGCTTTCTCTAATCCTTCTATTTCTTATCTTGACTACCCTCTCTTCTAATTTTATAGTCAATTTGCTAGAAATAATAATTGTAGTGTTCTTCTCTCACCCAAGAAAGTACATCTCGAGTATGGAAGTAAAGATTTCAACTTGAGAATGGGTTGTTTATGGAGAATCGAATAAAGGAATTTATTCTTACTAATAACTCATGTTTAGGTTTCTTAAACTCCTCCTCTTCATCCTTTACATGCTTTAATTCATTATAAGGTACTTTCTTAACATTTATGATAGGAATGAATTTTGTTATATTTTTATATGTTATTTTATTTGGATTCATTCCTATTTTTGTGCTTAATTGCTCATTTTGTGTTGCTGTTGATTTTATGCTTAGATTTAATGATGGAATGTAAATATAAGATGAAACCATGAAGTTTAAAAGCAATTGGAGGAAAAATTCAAAGGATTTTTCAGCTTAATATAAAAAAAAGAAAAAAATAAAAACATGTTGGAATTAGTCCATTAAAATGGAACTTCACAAGAGCACATAGGAGGCAACCGACATATGAAGAAAGTTTTCCAAATGACAACCATTTGAGGCACTTTAAAAATCATTAAATGACAACACCTTATGCATAGAAGAGGAGAGTTTTGGCCAGCCAATGAGGAAATTTAACTTGAAGTCTTGATAGTTAATATGATAAGAAAAGAGCAACACATTTGGAGCTTCCTTTCACTCTAAAATACAACATATTAGCAGCATTAACAGCCTCTCTTGACACCCAAAACATAGCAGTATGAGCCTTCCTCCAAAGAATGAAATGATATCAATTGGACAAGCTTTCTTTCCATTCAAACGTAGCCCCCTGGAGAGTTTAATGCGGCAGCAAATAACATTGGAAAGAAGGCAAGTTGTTTTTTGTCTTGACATAAGGGACACATAGCCCTGGAAAGTGGAGACATAAAAGTGAAAAGAATAGAAGCTCCTGAAAGCATTGAGTAGGAAAGAGAGGTAGATAGCCATAGGTATAAAGAAAGCACAATAGGAAGCTGTCCATACTCCATAGAAGACAATTGTCAGTTCCATGCTAATGAAGAGTTCTCCCTGGTCAAAAATTCTAGTTGCACTTTGTTCTTGAGAGAGGGAGAGATGTCGACTACACATACTTTAAACAAGCTCTTCATGGTCAACAAAGACAATAGTAACTTTGAAGCTTTCCAAGTGAAGGTGGAGATGGCTCCAAGCTTCTTCCTTTTCCTTGGTTGGGATGGATGCAAGCTTAGAGCTCTCCAGGATGTAGCCGTCTACATATATTGTTTAAGAGGAGAGTTTGCTTTCCAGGAGAATTCTTCAACATGTTGCTTGGCATCACCATTTAGGATTTATTTTCAATTAATCTCCTTTTCATTGCTTTTAGCTTAGGAAACTCATTTGTTAACTTTCCCTTTTATTTTATATTGTGTTGTTTACTCTTTGTCTAAATGCTTGTCTTAGTTCTTTGGTTTTGTTTTCTTTTCCCTTTCTTTTCTTTATAAAATCTAAATTCTTTGCTTGTTAATTCATGAGGTCATGTGTTTTATTTTCTTATGATTTACTTTTATGTTATTATGTTTCTCTATATTAAGTGTTAAGTTTTATTTTCTTAAGTTTTTATTTATTTTTAATGCCTTTGGTTGATTTATGCTTGATAATTAGCATTTTTTTCATGTTTTTATGATTTTAATTGTTTTTATGTTAATGTTTGCTCATTGTTTAGGTGCTGAAATTTTTATTTAAAGCTTTAGTTTTAGTTTAGTTGAATTAGGTTTTAGCTAATTAATTGTTGGTTTAAGTAATTTGTGCTTGTGTTAGTTTAAGTATTAAATGTTGTTTTTCCTTTGATTTTTTTATTTTCCATCCCTAGTTTAATTTAATTAATTATTTTTTATTTATTTTTCTTAATTTAAGTATGTGTGGTTAGGTGTTTATGGGTTTAAAGGTATAGGAAGGATGAAAGATGATTATTTGTGAGAATGTGAATTGGATTTTACTTAATTTGGTGTTATTAAGCTTAGGTGGGTTTGGAACTTTGGATAAATGACATGAATTAGGTATTATCTTTAGGCTTGATCATCCTTTAGATAATTTCCTAATGTAAATGCTAGGATTAAGCATGTGATACTTAATTGTCCTTGTCAATTTCCAAAAATTATTAATAGGTTAGTTGGTTTTGTTTAGATACTTAACCAACTAGTCTAAGATTGATAAATTAGTGGCCTAAGTTTGTCGTTCTAAATAGTCTAGGATTGAAAAATTAATGGCCTAAGTTTGTCGTTCCCTAGTATATAATGTGTATTTACTATTAAAACTAAAGAGCTTATTCTAGGTTATAGTGAAGATAGAGACATTTTTAGAGCTTGTTAGATTTATCTAAGTTAGATAAAATGCTTTGAGAGCTTGTTTAAACATATAGGCTAACATTATAGCTAGAACACCTTTTATCTAGATTCAAGGATTAATAGTTATTCTAGAATCCAATCAATACCTTTTGCCCATTTATTTGTCATTGTTGTTTATTTATTATGTTTTACTCTTTGCTTGCCTTTTTTTATTTTTATTCGCATCTTAGTGATGTTAGTTCTCTTTACATCCAGGGGTTCTTATTTTTGTTTTTCTTTATAACATTAGACACCCGAACTCTCTATGGGATTAGCCTTGACTTGCTCTAGAAACATAGTTAGGTTTAGTTAGGTGGATTTATTTTTTGGGAGTACACAACGCCTTACCAATTTCTCTCTTTTTGTTTTGAGAAAAACTCATTAGCTAAATCTATATGCATACAAGCTTCATTCTCCTTTGGATTCTTTAGTGCCTTACTCAAGTTGAACTCTACCTATTTATCACCAATCTGAATAACTAGTTTCCCTTTATGTACATCCACCAATGCTTTTCCAATATTCATGAGTAATCTACCAAGAATCAATAGATAATTTTTATCCTCTTTAAATTCCACCACCATGATGTATACAGGAAGGATGAATTTATCCACTTTAACTGTAACATCCTCCACCAAGACAAATAGTTTCTTAATTAATTAGTCCATTAATTGAATAACCATAGATGTTTGCTTCACTTCACTTAGCCTTAATTTCCTGTAAATAAACAAAGGCATAAGATTAATACTTATACCTAACATACATAAACACTTAGATAACTCAAAATTATCAACTATACAAGGTATTATAAAACTTCATGAATCTTGCTTCTTTGAAGGCATATAGCTGATAATGATGGAACTACAATTTTCTATCAATGATATTCTTTGGTTGTGCTCCTAAGTTTACTTGTTGGTCAACATGTCTTTGAGAAACTTTGTATACTTGAGAATATTCTCCAAGGCTTATACAAAGGATTGGTTGATTTGCAGCTTCTTAAACTTCTCTAAAAAATTAGCAAATTGAGCATCTTCCTGATTCTTCTTCAACCTTTGTGGAGAGGGGATCTTAAAACATATAGTGGTGTTGGAACATAGGGTTTTTCTTCATTCATATCTCCCTTTTATTGGCTCTCTTGCTTTTGGATTTTGACTTTCTTCTCAGATTGTCCTTCTAATTCTTTGCAGCTTCTAAGTTTGATGGCCTTTAGTTACTCCATTGAATCAGTATCTATATTGGTTAATAAACTTAACACACTTCTTGTGGACAATGCATTGGCTTGCTGTATAACATAAACCTCTAAATTATGGAGGAGAGAAGCATGATTTCTTGTAATCTAATCGAACTTGGTTTCCATCCTCTTCTAGCTTTCATCTTAGCTTCTAAACTTGGATTTTCGTACATCCATCTTCAGTTCCATTAACCCAAGCTTATGTTGCTGGAATCTAAGTAGGCTTGGTTCTCTCATATGATTCTTTGCATTGTTAGATCAAGAAAAATTTGGGTGGTTCTTCCACCTTGAATTATAAGTGTTTGATTATGGTTTTTTAATTGATAGTCCCTTTTGTACCCTTATATAATCCAATTGCTCCATACTTGTACTATCCGCTAAAAATAAATCAACTTCCATGTGTCCTTTTCATCCTCACAATTCACAACCATGTTGCATCACCTTTAATATAGTAATGGAAGTGGCTTGTATGCTATTCATTTTCCTTATAAGGTTTAATATTTGATTATACAAAGCTATCATTGAATCCATAACAAACACTCCCTTCTAATCCATAAAATTTTATTGCTTGCTGCTCACCATCGTCCAAAGATAACTGTTAGTTGCCATATCTTCCAACAAGTTATGTGTAGCATCTATAGTCTTGCTTATTAATGAACCTCTAGCTACTGCATCAATGGTTCCTATTATAGGCTAATTAACTCCATTTTAGAATGTTTGCCAAAAAAATTCATTGGGCAAGTTGATACATGGACAACTCCTTTACAACTCTTTGAATCTCTCCCATGCTTAATAAAATGGCTCTCCATCACTTTGTTATAAATTTTTTATATCATTGATGATTTTTGTGGTCTTTTTTAAGTGAAAATATTTAGCCAAAAAGGCTTGCACCAACTGCTTCCATGTCACAACATTCTCAAAATTGAGAGAATTTAGCTATGATTTAACTCAATCCTTCAATGTAAATGGGAACAAATTCATCATGTTCGCATCCTCCGATAACCCATTATAGTTAAATGTATTGCATATCTCCAAAAAAATATGCTAAATGTGTGTTAGGATCCTCATTAGCTGGCCCATAGAATTGAACATTAGTTTGTAATATATTTACCAAGGTCAGTTTAACATTAAAATTGTTATCCTACATTAGAGGTCTTGTGATTCCCTAAATTGACATTAATCTTAGCCACGAGGGTCCTTTTCAATCATTCTTCTTCTCCTTCTTCAATTGTTATGTCTATTATTTATTAGTACTTTAACTCTTTTAATCTCCCTCTTCTACTTTGTAATGTCAAAAATTTCTGCATCTATAAGCTTATTTGAACTTCTTATGATCCTTATGGTCATGCATTTGTAATAAAACAAGGCAAAGTATCAAATTCCTTAAATCATAAGAACTCAAATCACACAAGATGCTTAAACGACAATCCTCGACAACGATGCCTAAATCTTATTGTTATTCTATTGTAAGTATGCAGGTTATATATTATAGTATAGTAATATCGTTCCCTCGAGAATTATCATTGGTCACTTTGTAACTTGAATTAAACTTTCTTTAAAGCAAATAATAAAATGAATGTAGCTTAAATTAAACTAAGCTAAACAAGCTAGTATTTGAAAAATTGACAATATAGCAATGAACTTGAGATAAATCAATGATGAAAACTTAAAAATTACTTTTATCCTTGTTTTGCCTTCCCCTAATTTAATGATTCAATTATTCTTGACTAGATATACTATAGTCTAATTACCCTTTTTGGAGATCCAATCAAGAACCCTAATTAAATTAGATAGGAATTGAATTACAAT